>JANIJG010009913.1:5199-61699 GCA_024611175.1 Megaceryle torquata
AAAATATGAACTACTTTTTAAAAAGCAAAAAAACTGGGGAAAAAAAAAAAAAAAAAAAAAAAAGATAATATTATGCATTTCCAGAGATGCAGCCTGGTGACAAAGCTGCTTTTTAGAAAAAAAGGACTTTTAAAAGCTCACATTCTTACCTTTGTCTGTATTCAAACCAAATCCATCAAGCTCTTCCGAAAATGAAGGTGAACAATCAGCCAGCTATACACTCCTCATTAATGATGCAAGAAGCTGTTTCAGAAAGATCTTTAAAAGCAAAAGCTGTCATGGAAAGATGCATTTATTTAGAGCCATTAGAATATTTGTCTCATCTATTCTTGCATAGCCTCACCTGAGCTCAGTCTGTTTAAGAACAATGCAATCAGTCAAGTTCTTTAATAATGGAAGATCCAAAACCTTTGCAATAAATATGTCCTTAACGCTTTTAATTTTCCAATGGAATTTTCTAAATATGAATCAAAGCGGCAGAAAACAAAAAGCCTGAGAGATGTCTGAGCAAACTCTAATAATTTTAACTTAAATTAAATGCTATCTATCTTATACAGTCTATTTACTTTTTAGTCAATCAGAACCACACAAAGATTTCTGTAAGAGAACCAGCAGCAGTGATTTAGTGATAGGCTGCATTGGAAATTTATCAACATCCTTCTGGATTAAGAAGTATGAGGGAAGGGGATGAGGATTTTTTTTCAATAAGTTCTGCAGTCTTAGTGGAAAACAGCACTTGGTGGAAGCAAGCAGTGGAAAATACCGATCTAGCTATGGAAAAAGTCACGTTGGTCTCATTTAGTCAAAATCAGCGCAAATGTCTATGAAATGTGTAAAAAAAAAAAAATCAATCTTAGAGCAAGACAGCATTAAGACAAATCCATGCACACTGTCCAACCACCATGGCTGGCAGCTAGCTATTGCTAGCCTTTAGCTATTGCTCCTATATTCTTCAGCTCCCTTTTTATTCTCCTTCTCCAGAATGGATCATAAGTGCATTTTAAATAAGATTACATAGACACCACCTATGCCTTTCCTGATGACTGATGTCACAACTTTTTCTTTCCTGCAGAAAGCAAATCTAACCACTCATAAGCTGTAGATTGTTAGATCTGTGGGGGGTTTTGTGGTTTTGTGTTTGCTTTGCTTTGTTTGTTTTACATTGGGATGGAGGCAGTTGTTCACTTCACCATGTTCTTAATAGTTTCAAAAATATATTGAAGATGACAGACTCTCCTTCTCAGTGAAAATGACTGAGTGCCACAGACTTCAGTAAATCTGCAACAAGTGTGAATCAGAACAGAATCAGCCCACTTAGTGAGACAACACCCTAAGGCAGAGACTAAAGCTGCCTGTTATCAAAATAATTCTGGTAGCCTATTAGCAGGGAATGAAGCTCTGGGTTTTCTAGGCAGGAGTCTGATTGAACAAAAAGCTCTTGAGATAACCAAAGGGAAAGACTGTTGTAACATCAGAATGTGTTATGGGACATAGTTTACCTCTTGCAGGTATTGCTTACATTTGCTTATTCTCAAGGATTTTGAAATGTCTGCATGTGAATTTAAGAGAGTGAAGGCACAGTTCATAGTACTGATAATATATATAATACAACATTTCATTTTAAGTAGGTGGGAATTTCTTTTCCTCTATTCTCCACAGCTTTGTTGTACTCAGCTAATATGGTACATTATGGGGTTTTTTTTACTCTATTCTTATTTCATTGCCTGAAACCTTTCCTCTATAAAATAGTAGCAAAATTATTTAGGTAAATATACGTGAGCTTCAAGAGGGAAGAAAGCCAAGAAGTTACCTCATCTGCAGGTGGTTTTGTTCTCTTTTATTCCTTTTTGCCATTTTATCTAATTAGATGGGGAAAAAAGGATTGCTGCCTACCAATACTATCTGCAGTCCTTATACAGTAAACACTTCATCCTTGGTCAAGGCTTCCAAATGCAACTTTAATATAAATCATTCTAACAAGAAAAGACGGGAAAAATAGAAGCAAATACAAACAACGGGGGGAAAAAAAGTAAAAAATGGACAGACAAGGAAATACAGAAATGACCCAATATGGCAGGAAAAACCCCACCCAGTAAACAGAGAGTAACAAATTAGAGATAAAGCAATGTCTTCAGAAATTAGGAGAAAGTACAATAAATTGGAAAACAGCAGAGACTATTCCATATCCTTTTCTTCAATTAAAATTGCTTCAGATAGCATTGAAATGAAATAAAATATATTTTCTCTCAATTGAATGCTGCCTTTCCCTCTTCAGAACTGAATTCTGTTACTGCCACATTGGCATGTATTTAAGTAGACACTGGGGTTTTTTTGCCATTTTCAGAAGTCATGCCCATGCCACTGAGTTTTTTATTAGCATTGGCACATCTCTGCAAGCACTGATGACATCAATAATTCTCATCAGTATTTATGAAAAAGCATTTATCTTTGAGGAAAAAGATACAGTGCTTTGTTGGGTTTTTTTTTCTATTACTGAGCTGAGGGACATGGTTTAGTGGTAGGCAGTGCTGGTTAATGGTTGGACTTGATCTTAAAGGTCTTTCCCAACCTAAATGATTCTATGATGTCTGAAGTTGTCTGTACTACTGGCTTACATGCTACAGCTAGCCTATTATCTTGAGGCATCAGGTATATTTTAACAGTGTGCTGAGTAAGGATGCTATTACCTGTAGCATATTGTACAGCATTTTGCACTGTAATTAGCATTTTCTCCTTTTGTCGATGAAAATCATCTTTTTCCAGTTGCATACTGCTCTGATACCAGCCTCTGTGTGTTTGTATGCATGTGTGTAAGCATGCTCACAGCAGCTAACAAAAGAATAGCACCCAGCCAAGTGGAAAATACAATTTCCAGAAAAGAAAAACATGCGTTCCCAGAGACAACAATCTGCCTAAAGAAGTAATCTGTTAAATGTGGTAACCTAGTAATTTAGCAGTTAAAATTATCAAGATTTCTCTAGTGACTCTCATCTAAAAGTTCCCTCAGACCCCTATGTCCTTTGTTGTAATTAAGAATAAATAGATTTGATACTTACTAAGGGCTGACATATCCACGTAATCTCTTAGGCAGTTAACATGCTGGATGAATAATTGTATTGCAGAGACTCTAAACTTTAGAAAAATATGAAATATGGAGGACATCCTCCCTTTGGAAGGAAGGAAGCAAGCACAGGGATTTTGCTGGCTTTTGTATTTTTTTTCACTACATGAATATAAACATTGATGCTTGGCTTGAAGAAAGCCACTAAAACCCCAGTGGACCACTGGAATGGAAGTTACTAAATCTAAGAAACAGATATTACACTTCTTGCTGACATAACCTAGTTGTAAATCAGGACATAAGCATCCCCGTACTCTTCTCAGCTGTGTGTCATACTCAGTTTTCACCTTCTGGAAACTCTGTAATGAATTTTTCTGGTAACAGCAAGTTTCATTGTTTTGTTCAGAGTGAATTCTCATTGCATTCGTCTTTTCCTGTCCACCATAAGACAACATTCATGTCTTTCTTGTTGTTCAGTTACCCACTGCTGTACATCTCCTTTCCCACCTTCTGTCCATAGAAGTTGTGACATTTCCTTTTTCCAAAAGGCAGTCTCAGCCTCTCCACTTTTCTTCAGAGAAGAGCAACACACCATGCCCTGTACATATACCATGTTAAAGCTGCTGCAGGGCATGCCTAAGCTTATTGCAATGGCCTCTGAGATGAGAGCACATTTGAATACATAGAGTGTAAATATTATTTACAGAGGATAAACATTTTCATATTTTTTCCCTGTCAGATATACAGCAATGAGCTACACACAACTCATTAAGCAAAACTGATTGGCTGTTTTCCTAAGCAGTAATCTTCATTCTCAGTAGTCAGACTTCAGGAGAACTGAGAGTGTTTTAATTAAAGGATGCAAACAAAAAAGTCTGATTTTGAGAGCTGAGCACCTGGTATTGAAAACTGCAGATGGTCTGTTGCTGCCCCTGCTGAACTGCTCCACTGACCCTCACTAAGGGCACACCACAGCACATTACTTTGATGGCTATGCAAGGTAGAGTCAACGAAACTAAACTCCCTGCTCTCTAGACACTACAACGTAAATGATATCATAATCCCTGTCATCTAACTGAATTTAGTCTGGCATCTGTATATCATATTTTATCCCAAATGTGCAGGTATTTATAGTGAAGTAGAAAAAGCATGAACTGTGAGGCATCAGTCCCTAGGTTGTCCTGGGACTCAGAAACAGCTCCTAAAGGTGACACTGATGCCAAACTCAGCCAGCTGCGCTGCAGGTTCAGCAAGCTCCTTGTCACCTCTCCTGTCAACCAAGCCAGCCATTGATCCCTCACACACTGCTCTGAGGGTTTTTTTCCTTGAGCTGAGCCTGCTCCAAATCTCTGTGTCACACTGTCAGTATCCCTTTGTTCCATACTGGCTAGTCAGGATATGTACAATAGACAGATACGCTAAGAAAGGAGAAGGAAATAGTAGAGGGATCTTAAAAGGGAGAATGATGGTGAACTAGAACTCTTCTAAGAGCAGAGCAGTAAAAATCAAAAAAGCATGTGTATTCTTTGTGATGCCGAGTTGCTGCCCTGATAAATGTCTCTGTCAAGGAGGAGCTTCTTCTCCAAGACAGTATGTCCCTAGAGACTAAACAGCAACTTTTATACTCACCTTTCATAAAGCCAATAGGAGGAAATCTCTTTTGGCAGCACTATCTGACACATTAATTTCTTACATCAGTTCAAGCTGTTTTGTCTTGCACTTGATGCTTTTGGTTATATCCACACAAACATGGCCAGGGCCCCTTTTCCACCCTCCAGAAAGCAAATGTGTTGTGTTCAGGGATGGCTGTGCCTGAGGGCATAGTGGGGCCCATCCTCACCACCAGCAAACACCTCACTAAAACCATTCTTTCTCCCTCAGTCTTACAATTGAGATGTAGCGGTGAGATAACACAATGGAGGTACGGTAACAAGGAGCTATCAGGTAACAACAGAATCAGCAAATACCAAATTACAGCATGTAGCTGCTTGCTACCACATATAACTAGTTTCCACAGTGGGGTTTTCTTTGGAGGCATAAGGGGATGGTCAGCAGTGTGAAACAGGTCACAGAGCTCCCATACATTCAGGCACCAGTACCTTAACCTTCATTGGGGATTTTACTTTCACAAGGTCACGGGGAATGAGAATGTGGCAACTCAGGCTAAGCATGACAAGGTGCACGTAGGAGAAACCTACAAAAGTCTTTCATACATGAATGACTATTTTTCTGTGTGTGTTGTTGTTTTCTGCTACATAACTAAACACTCTTCTCTTCTTAGCACTATCTTAGCAATGAATAATCAATATTGTTCTTACGTGGCACAATACGCATGATCCCAAAGTATTACTAGCACACAATCTACTCCCTGATACAAAATATTCTGCTGAGATCCTCACAGCTAAAATAAGTTAAAGAAGCCACTGACTGCATCTACATACAGCTAATGTTAAAACCATTCCACCCTAGTTTGCTATAACTACAGTGCCTACAGCCCTTGGCCTGTGCTCTCCTCCAAAGAATGCATGGGCATCATCTCAGAGTGATAGTTAGCACAGGCTACCATCACACCCATGAGTGTGATACAAACTAAAGAGCATAGACAATATTGTCATGCTCAAGTCCTCATTCTGGTCCTATTTTGTTTACTAGAAAGATATGTCTCTGTAAGTCTTCACAAGCATACCCTGAGCTGAGGAAGAAGGTAGTAATAGCTACCTCATTAACCTAATCCATCTGCAGCATAAAAGTGGGAGCTTTACCACAATACTCACCAGCCCGCTATTATACTCTGTCAGAACAAAAGCCTTTATTTTCTCAAACCCATGCCTGGAAAGGAGGAAGTATATGAGGAAAAAAGAACAGTATCCCTACCTGATTAACCACCAGGCCTATGGATACATTCCAGGCAGAGAGGAAAGGCAGCTGTCAGCAAGCCCCAGTCACTACATTTAAATCAGTGAATGGAAAAGGATGAAGCAGCAGCAAACAAATGAAGCTTCTTAACATCCTTGGAAAGAAACATCACAGACAGGAAAAAAAAAAACAAAACAGACTGCAAACAAAGGAATGCCACAAAGCAAATACAAATTATCCACCTGGGAGATTAAAATGTGATGAAAAAGCCCCCAGATGTAACAAGTCTGTAGTATGAAGAAGGGAGGAGGGCTTGCAAAGGATGGTGGCTTACAAACCAGATCAAATCCTTCTTTCACTTTCTACTGATGTGAGGCAGAGTTTGCAGACAAAAAAAAAAAAAAAAAGAGGAAAGCAACCCAGACTTTATGGCTGGATATTGGAATTTGAAACACCATGGTAATCTGAGGATTTCCTGCCCCACTCTTCTTCCCCACCAGCTCATTATCATCTACTACACCAGCTCTAGGGAGGAGCAGCTGAGATGCAGGAGAGGCCAATAGCTAGAATGCCCAGGGAGGAAGTAACTCCAGAAGTCAAACCTGTTCCTGAAGCTCTGAATGCACTGCAAGGCAGTGCTGCTTTTTGACACACACTCACCCTCCCACATCAACACCCCCACCCAGCCACCAAGATAATAAATACAAAGAGCTAAGAAAGGTTGTCTTTTGAAGTTACTTGTGTCAATCTTCCATAGCCTTGCTGATGTTTTCAGATCCACATTTTTTGATTTTGTTTCTGGACAGTTTATAGTAAAATGGACAAAAATCCCTCTTAAGAGTTCTCCTGGCCACATATATACCTGGAGAATTGTTCTGAACAATTTTCTGATATGCTGGTGATTGTCAGCTCAAGGAAGAAGCTGAGACTAGTGTCATTGCTACCGATTAACATTGTTTGGAAACAAAAAAATAGAGAATGTAATATTGAATTCAAGGAACAATCACTGCATTGTTCATCTAAGAAAACATTTTGCTCTGCAGAAAAGACTTTTCTATCAGAAAAGGACTGAAATGCATGTCTCAAAACTCAACAGTGTTCTGCATCCACAGCCCAGACACAACACCAATTTTTATTTGCTTTTTATTTATAATTCAAACAATCCATTATTTTTTGTTGTTGTTGTCATAGTGTCATGGAGCCTGAATCTAGGATCAAAAAGTTAAAATGTGGTAGGTGCTGTGGAAACTCAGGGCAAAATCATCAAGTCTTAAAAAACCTGAGATCCAAGTAGATAAGAAGCGTGGGCATTCTTCCTCTGGTAGCTGTAGTGGTCCTGTATGCAGCTATTATCTTCATTGACCTATTTTTTTTTTTAAATGCAGGGATTAAATAGCTTCATCTAAACTAATGCAAGTATCACTTAACCAAAGTAAAACTTGCCCACTGTTGCTTTACTTTGTTTGACATACACTTTTTTGTAAACAGAAGTTTAAAACAATCAAGAAATACTTTCTCATAAGCCCAATGGCCAGCTTGCTGGAGGGATAGAGTGGAAACCAAAAGTGTAAATGCGTTCAAAAAGTATCTGTAGATACTCTTATAAAAAGATCCCTCAAGGTCATTACATACAAGCCATTGCTAGCACTACTACTTGTAGTGCCTAACCTTGAGCAAGATGAGAGGGTGTACAAGGATCTCTCTGTATTTGCCCATGTCTTACACTACTTTCCTAAGTACACACTGCCAGAGTGGCAGAGAGAAGGACTTAGAAGGACCTTCTGCCTGACTCAGCATGACTGCTCCTACATAAAAGAACACAACAAAAAAAAAAATATTCCAAAGAATAAGCTTTAAATTGCTACCTGTTATAATCAAACCAGAAAAGGCCCTTCCTCCCACCACCAAAGTTACTGCTGTGAGGCACACCAGCTGATCAAGATGCCACTACACTGGGTAGGGGGCAGCTATGCTCATGAAATACAATCTGAGGATGAGCCATATTTTGAAACCAAAAGAACACACAAAGAACAAAGTAGCAATGAACAAACCCAAAGCACACACCACAGGAAGCAAGAGGTCCTGAGGAGATATCTGAAGAAGGAGCTGGAGAGACTACTTGCTCACACTGTGACATCCAATGCCCTTGCACACTGTTTTGAGAATTACTAGATAATTTCTGCCATCTATGTCACTCAAGCAGTTTTCTTAAGGAGAAAATATTTTTAAAGGATTATGGGCACTGCAGAAAAATTATATACTAAATTGTCAGTTCTAGAGAGGTACTTTTACATTCCTGTTACACTTGAGTGTAATGGCATCAATCTAAAGCTGGATGAAGACCACAGAGTGAACACAGGTTAGTCATAAACAGTCAACTCTTACTCATCAGGAGCAGTGGACAGAGCAGGACTGTTTTACTTAACCTCTGCTATTTCTGTGGGGGAATATATTCACTTGTGGTATAATTAAAACTTCATTCATTAATTCAAACAATAGTAGGAGATACATGTGACTGGTAGCTAAGGGAGGGAAAGATTATTCACCAGTGCCAAAACCTGCAAAAGTTTTTTTGAACCTTTGTTCAGCTCATATAAAACTAGAATGTAAAAAGCCCGCAGAAAACAAGTCCTAAGCAGCCATTTCAGAACCTGGCAGACACCAAATGATCCAGGGAGATTGACCCTAATTAGACTGATGAAACTACTAAATGGCTGTGTGATGCAGGTAGTTGTTGGAGCTGATATCTATAAAGGTTTTCCTTTGCCTGTTTGAATAACCAAAAGCATAAACGAACCTCCAGCACCTTCAACCTTTAAAATCTTCTGTGGAATAAAAACTTGCATCAGTAGGGGCTAGTTTCACTGAAACACATTTTTGTTTTCTCCAAAACCAAGAATTTGTACAAATAGGGGTCCAAGCAAACAATAAACATCATGAGCTGGAGGAAAGACTATGTATGATTTACTAATTAGCACCCAGGATTACTTAGTATCAAATCAGAATATGCATGAGGAAAGTTAATTGCACACAGCGTGTGAAGAGGAAGTCAAAGTGCTGCTTGCAAATAGTCCATCCGTGTGGTACTCAGCCTCCTCAGATGACCTCCTAGAAGCAACCACCGAAACGTTGAAGATCAGTGCTGAGTGCCAAGAAGAGGCAGAAGGCACTCAATAGGCGTGCAGCTGTTTGAGGGTGCTGAAGAACCTGGGGCTCAGCCCAGAGACAGCCGGTCAGTTACTGCCCAGGCATGTCTAAGTACATCACTAAGGTGTCACTCACTTCAAAATCGCCTGGTCCAAACGTATTACTCTGCTCTTTTGCCTTTGCAGAAGAACCGAGCAGATCCTTGTCCACCTCTGCACCACATTATGTGCAGCCAGGGACCTTTTCCTCAGAGGCTGGTCCCAACATTTTGGAGGAGGCGAACAGTCTCATTCGTGAGCGTACACTTAGGAGGATCCAAAATCCCACAGAAATCGGCTGCTTGAAACAGACCTTCCCCTTTCTACCCCCACAAGGCAGAGACCAAAAAGACAACGAGTAGGCAGCAGCCTCTCCATCCAATTTAGGATACACCAGGGCCCCCCCGAGGGCTCGTGCGGCTCCTCCCAGCCCGCGTCCTGCTCGGAGGGCCGAGAAGGTGGCACAAACACAGGGCAGCCCCCGTAAGGGACCCCTGCTGCTCCCTGCGCGGTGAGGCGGGGGGGCGCATCCTCCCTCCCCACGGCATATTGCACCGGAGTGGGGGGGGACCAGCCGGCAGGTACGCGCATCCCCGCGGCGGCCCGGGAGCTGCGGGTAGCGCGGGTGGAGCGTCGCCGCGCCGCATCCCGGCGCCCTCCCGCGGCGGCGGCCGCCCCGCCCCGGAGGCTTCCGCGACGCGCGCAAGTTGCGAGGCGGCGGAGGGGCGCGGAACCGCTTCACCCGCAGTCCTCTAGCCAGAGGAGCTGTCGGGGAGGCGCCAGAGTTTGCCCGGCCGGCTGGTTCCTCCCCTATCCTTCCTTTTTTTTTTCTTCCCCTCATCGTGTTTTCTTCTTATTTTTCATTTTTGGCGGGGGGAGCGGTGGCTGCGGAAGGAAGCGCTTTGCTCTCCGCGCTCCGGGACCGGCGCCTGCCGCGGTGCGGATGCGTATGGACAAGTCCTCGTGAAAACAGCTCCCGACGTTTCCAAAAAAAACCCAAACCCAAACAAACCACCTACTTGGATAATTACAACGGTAAATCTAGCTAACTTTTCATTATCTTGCTTGCTGTGTGCTTATATATGTAGATATTTATTGTTTGCCTTCATTTTGTCAACCTCTGGATTTTGTTAATTGGCTTCTTTTGTGATGATGAAGAACTTGAAATATCGGGGTTTTGAACAGAGAAGAACTCTGTGTCTGCTTTATCCTAAAGTTGGACCGAGGAATGAAAACCCTCCTAGTTCATACCAGCCTTACAAATATGTTTACTTGTTTTATTAATCTGAAGGTAGCTGAGATTTCATGTGACAAAATCCCCTTGAGTTTGCTTTTCCTCAGTTTATTTTTTTTGTTGATGATATCTAATATGGCACAGATGTATGTATGCTATACACATGCAATCCTGTATGCTGATTGATTTTGTATGCTGGTATTCACATCTGAAAATCCAAGTAGGATTTAAATCTCTTCAATTTATGATGTTAACAAGTGAATTGCCTTCTCTTTTCATCCTAATTCAACTTGTGGATCCTGCCAAGACAAGGTCACCTAAACCAAATCAAGTGGCATTTCTCAGCCCTGTATTTCGTTTCCATTTTTGTGATAGTAACATGCTATGGTTCATTCGGTTTCCATAATTTGTATAGTTTCTTAATCCAGTAGGCTTTTTTTTTTTTTTTTTTTTGACAGGTTATTAATTTGTATACGATCATTATATTCACTGGATGTTTTATGAGACTGGGAAACCCCAGACTTTCTGTACACTATGAAAAACAACTTTAGTAAATTATATACCTTTGCTTTGTTGGATATTATAATTTCATAGACAGTTATGCTTTCTACCATTAGCTATTCTTCTTCTTGGGAGTACTAACCCAGCAGACTTTTACCTGAGGAAAATAAAAATGAGAGGTTAGTTAAAAACCATAAATCAGTGTATACATGAAGAAAAGACTGCCTTATTCCCATAAAATAAAATGATAATATCAGTTGTATAGTTGGTAAAAATGACTGACCTGAACTTTGCTGTAAACTTGGAAGTTTAGCTCATATTTTAACTGAGGAAAAACTTGGGTTAGTGTGGACTCTCTGCTCTTCATTGATTTTTCTTTCCTTTCTGAGAAGTCATTCATGTATTGATCTACCTATCTGTACATACATGAGCATATACACCTACACAGGCACACATACTAACTTGTCAGTGTCCAAGCACAGGAGTTGTGATTTTAGTTTTTGAGCTACAGAGGACTACAAACAATGGTAGAGAAAGGAAAAAGGAGATCTATATTTACTTTTGGGCATATATTTTAGGGACCTTAGCTTGGAGACTGGTCTCAGTAGTCAAAGAAGAGAGACAGGACCCCATATGACCTTCCAAGTGCCCAGTATATGCTTCTGCTCTGAAGTGCTGTCTGCTGTGATTACATGTCTACTGGAATTAATCTTTAAAAAACTTAGGTTCACTCACCATTTATCTTGTTAGTGTTGAAAATGGGATAGAATATGCATTTTTTGGTTATTGCCAGTCTGCTAAATATTAAGATCTGTTGACCAAAAAGACAAATATTTTGTTTAGGGGCTAAAAATAATCTTTGTTCTTGAACATACAAACTACTGTGTGCTGACATGGCACACTAACTTTCTGCAGTGTTACTTAAATGGGAATATGGAAGCAGGGGGCATTGCTCCTCCTGCACATAGGATGTGAGTGGTCGAGTGACTGGTCAGCAATACTGCTCAAACCATTAGGAACTCCAGGGAATATTACTATCTGAACACTGCCAAAGGTACAGCAGTGACCTTTGCATCAGGTTGTTTTAAGCTTTTGTAAGTACACTACTCTTGGTACCTCTGCCTCTTCACAATTACCATTCATTATCAGAAGGCATGATAGAGCCTTCTTTCTTTGGTGTGATTTCTGCCAAGTCCAGATTTCTGCCAAGCCTGTCATAAAATATCTGAAAGTTTCTTCATTTTGCTTGTTGAGACTGAAGTGCTTGGAGTGCCAAAGGAGGGAACAAAGGTAATTAACTCCAAGCCATTGTGCAATGTTAATACAGTAACCAAAATAGACTTTTAGGTAAGTCGGAAATTCTGCTTTCTTAAAAAGATTA
Source organism: Megaceryle torquata (assembly GCA_024611175.1). Taxonomy (NCBI): domain Eukaryota; kingdom Metazoa; phylum Chordata; class Aves; order Coraciiformes; family Cerylidae; genus Megaceryle; species Megaceryle torquata. The sequence goes on from JANIJG010009913.1 coordinate 17,418, forward strand.
ATCAAGCCTCTGTTTATTTTTCCTGTAAGTTTTGGACTCTACAGCTTTCATTGCCTTCAATGAAACCTGAAAATAAGCAAGTTCCCTTGCATGTTTCCTTGCAGAAGTCCTCCTCCTTCCTTCCCCATTGTGAGCTCCAAATTACCTGTTTGATTTTTTTTTCTTTTTTTTTTTAATCCAGGCAGCAAATGAAAGGGCTAACAGTGCATTCAGGCAGGAGGCACTCACCTCTTGTAGAACCTGATTTTTCAATACTAAGATTTCTCTTGAGCTGAGATTACAGACAAAAAGGGCTCACAATGCACATGACATCTCCTAGGTGCTCATGGCATTTTGTGCCAATTCCACATCTGAGGATGACATACCATTATTTTAGCGTTTAAGAGGGCATAAGTGATTAAAATTAATATACTTTTAATAACTTACTGACTCACAGCTGTAAGAAGTTACAATTGAATTTATTGGAACTGAAAGAGTAATAACCTTTTGCCCCAATTTCCTTTAAGTTATTAATTGGACAAAGCCTTATATACTACCAGACTCAGTGACTTGCCCCTAGTATTAGCCCTTCACCCAGAAACAGGGAGGAAAATGCATAGCTTCAAAATGAAAGAGAATTTTACTTTAAGACAGCTTTAGTACTTGAAATCCGTTTTTATACTTTTGTCTTTTAAATGACTAATCTCCACCAGTGGGTGTCCATTTAACCTGAAAGACAACTTTAGAAACTGCTGGAGGCAATTTGTACTACAGGATCTTAATTAATTAACATTAGGTACACCATATAATGCATTTATATGTGATGGGTTGGATCTCTTGGCTTTGGATGTTTTGTTTTGTTTTGGTTTTTAATGTTACATTCTTGCTTGCAGGGTTCCTCTGTAATTTACAATCACAAACAAAGGTTACAGACTCTAGTTCGAGCTTCAACTGTTATGGCACTTTTATACAAATGCTCATTTACTTTGCCATAGCATTTAGCCAGAAGGATCAGTCAGTGTGATCCATTATTCTGAACTGTTGTGAGAAGTGATTCTATAAAAAATATGTCCCCTGGTTATAATTTTTTTTGCAAACTAATTATGTATATCAGACATAATATTGCCCTCTACTACTACATTATGTTTGCAAATGTAACAAAGTTGGACAAATTTCAATGCAAGAATGAAACAAAACATTTTTTCTGTTGACATTTGATGTCCATGGTGAGAAAGCTGCACAAGGCAGTTGCTCCTGGCAGATAAGCAAGTCCTTACGTGTATACACTTCGCATTTTAATTAAAACCAGGGCACGTCTTAGAAAATGTTAGGAATCTGCATTATCTGTATTATATGTATTGAATTTCAAGTGTTACTTTTGTGATGGTTCATCTTACAAATCAGTGATGGAGTGAGAGAATTTGGTGGTCATTTCCTTCACACTCTCTACATGTCCTCAGTTCTTCTGCAGTTCAGAGAATCACAGAGGAAATTCCTGAAAGAAGAAAAGCACATGGGAGTACAGTAAACTATGCAGACCTAGACGTCCTAAGAATTGACTAAATACTTTTGAGTTTCCCTTGCCTACAGTAGTATCACATCGTAATTTGTGAAGCTTACTTGGAAATGGAAGAGTTATGAAACTGGGTTTGATTCACACATCTGTGCATCTCTGAGTAGGCATTTGTAGGTTTTCTGCAGGACAGAGACCAAAGGCTGGATAACTAGTTTTAAATAGCAAACATGGCTTTCTCTGTCATAAAGCACCAACAAGCTCAGCACCACAAAAAGCCCAATCTAAGGACTCTCATATTAATGGCCTCATCAAAAAATGAGAGGATTTCTATAAAGCACTAGTTGTGACATTTTCTTTTGAAAAACTGCATCAGCATACAAACAAGTACATTTGTTGAATGTATTTAAGCATTATTTCTTCTTGTGAAAATGCAAGCTGAATGTTGAAAGTTTTGAGTGGCAAGCACCCCCAAATTGAAGATAAGGCTTATCAAAGTGAAAAAATGGCCACCTAGATTCAATTTTTTATTATTTTTCCCTAGAAAAATATTTGGTGTAATTAATTGCGTTTTGCAAGAAACCATTTTTCCACTATTTTAAATTACAGCATTACTTTTACAGGCTTTCACTGAACTGGTTTTGGGTTTTTTTTTTTTGATGGTGGAAAACAGAAAGGTTTGATGGCAAAAACATTCAAGAAAAAAAAATCAGCAAGTCAGCTGACTCATGTGCAAACACAGTAGTTAAGCCTTAGGTGTTAAAAAGTCATTCTCTGCCATAGGGAATACTGGATTGCATCAATAGCTTATTAGCAGGACTGTCACTATGAGGTACAAAGCGAGGCTAAGATGATCTAGCTACATACTTGTGTGTATAACTATGTGTGTGTGCTTATATGTTTATGTATACAGACACACATACCATTTCATGGAGACCAAATATAAAACCCATATGAGTGGATAAAAAGTTGCAATGAATTCTGAAGGAACATCAGGAATGTCACCTGCTGAAGAAAGAGGAAAGGAGAGCAGAAACAAAAACTAAGAGAAGTCACAGAAAGGTCTGATTCATTATGTAAATTTTGGACAGAATAGGTGAGAAGGACTGGAACTGCCTTACCTAATCCAGAAAAGCTACTGCTTGTGCAGTAATGAGAGGTGGTTAGAATCTGATGGATGTTTTATAATAACACAAAACCAGGAATTCCTCCAAAGTCTACTTTGTACCTACTGAAGTGTGATTGCATTTGGCATCTTTGCCTGGCTTGACAGGAACTTCTGAACTCTGCTGCTGTAAGTCACAATCAAAAAGATGGTAATTTTAGAAACTTTTGACCTTCAAAATAGAATTTATGAGCATTTAATTACTATACCTGTAACTGACTGCAATAACTATTACTGTCAAGGAGACAACAGTCAGATTCCTCTTTCCCTCTTTTTCACAGTAGTGGGAATAAAAGTTAATTTTAACCAAGTTTCATTCCTTTTCCCCATAGTAGTAACACTTCCTTCCTAGAACTGTCTGTAGTTGGCTCCTATCGTAGGTGAAGGAGGAGAGTAAAACATTGTCTTGGGTCTTTTCATGGACAGGAATACCAAATGTTCTCTGCTTATTGCTTCCTACCTCTGACAGAGGACACAGTTCACAGTGAATCATTCTTAAGGTCAGCAGCAGAGCGTGACATCAGCATCACACTGCATCTTTTCTCCTCCCTCTTTCTCCCAGTCTCACCATTTTTCTTACCTCCCAGCAGCTAGGTTTCAGGCAGACCACACTCTCCTCATCATCGGCTGAGTTTCCTGGTCTTTTGACTTTCTGGATTGCTACTGATTGCACTCACATGAAAGCACTGACACTGCCCTGACTGAAAAACTTTCTGTCTGGGTAGCAGTAATCATCATGGCTATTGTTTTTCCCCAAGTCCAGAAACCAGTGTGCATAACACTTATTGTAGGGCTGCTGTAATATATGGAAACAAAGCATTTTCCAGTTGTAAATGCAGATGATTTCTTTGTATCATAAAAACATTTGTTAAGTCTCTAGATGTACAGATTTGGGACATAACTGGATCCTTTGCTAAAGAAAATTGATCCCTCCTCTGTGAGAAAAGGAACCTATCTCTGTCTTTTTACCTAGCATAAATGCTGTTGATTTGATGGCATTAAATCTACTCCATTTATCTGTAGTAAGAATATCTATTAAGTTCAGTATGGAAAACAGTAGCTATCAGTACTCATACTCTTATCCTCAGCTTTGTGCTGGATTTTGAAAGATCAGCATGGCTTGGACAAACCATTTTAGTAGGCGGTGATGGAGCCCACAGAGTACAAGTTTCCTAACTCATTGTGATGACTGTGGTTCACTGAGTCACTGACAAGAAGGGGGTGCTCTGCAACTGAAAGAGCGACAACTGAAATAGAGGGGTCTATAATCAAAATATGATATTTGGGAGAGATTTCAGGTTGTGGTTTGTTGGTATCTCAATGACTAGCGGATGTAGGCAAATTTGGACCACACCTATATTGTTTACAGATGCAGCCCAATCAGTTATCATATTATTTACCTCCAACTGCTGTTATAATAAATCCTAGGACAAGCTTCTGACATTGCAACATACACAAAGCCAATAAATCTGGCTTGGGTGGAAATACTAAAAGTTTATACCACTGTCTGGAAAACTTTACTCAGAAAATAGGTCTTAATAACTCAGTATAACAACTACTGTCAAGTTGAAAGGCTTACACCACTTATGGTTGTCCAGGGTGTAATGTTTTATTTAATAGTTTAGTATTTACTTATTCATTAACAGTTTAGCTGAGGGAATAACTTGTACACTTGTTAAGTGTGGAGGTGATACAAAGCTGAGGAGGAATGAAAATGTGTTAAATGAGTTGTAATTTAAAGCTCTTTAAAGAAAAGTAGTTCAACAGAACAAATACCAAGGATACTGCTGGGCAGGAACAGCCAAGAATGCAAATACAACAGCGGAAATGGCTGGCCGGGCAGAGATGTGCATCCCACTACATGCCAGCAATATCATAGAGCTGATTCATGTTTAAATGATGTAACTAGCAGATCCTTTTTGAAAAACTGCTATGTGACCATCCACATACTTAATCTGGGCATGTGGAGAACAGAGAGAGATGGGCTGCTTTGCAAAAGGGGATGTGCTGGGAGCCAAGGTGACCTCAGCACAGGCACTGCCCATTGATGGGATGCAGCCAAGTGCAGGCAGACAGAGCCAGGTGCTGGTAATGGGACCCACTGACAGCCCCAGCATAGTGAAAGGATGAACTAGGGCCAGGGGCCACCTGAGGTTGCAGCCAGGAGCAAAAAAATGACATTGACATTACTTAATGACATGTTAAAACTCCAAATGTACTAGACAAAACAAGCAAATAATATAATTATCTGTTCAAGAAATCAGAGAAGTCAAACTTTAGAAGTCTAATAGCATTTTGGTCTCTATAAAAGATGCATTTAAGGTTGTTGATTTCTTTCCTAGGGAAATTACTTCCATTCTGTCCTCTTTAATGCCCATATCTACATAAACAATAGTTTGTATTGGGCTTGCCCAACATAATGGCATCATTACCATCTCTTCTGCATAAAGAAGTTTTACATTAGGGTTATATATTAAGCTTGTTCTCCCTCTGCCTTTTACTGAAGGCTTTTAATTTTTTCTTCCAGCCAACCCTTACTCTTCTCAAGAACTGTACTGCAGGTCTTATTATGAAATTACCTTAAGACTGACATTTGCCAGTGGCAAAAAAGGGCTCCTGCTGCTTTGGAAAAGGTGAAATGTGTGCTTCTTTTCATCTAGACCAAAAGCCTTTTGTGACTGTAGGTGTTTAGGTGAGAACTAGCTGAATTATTTTATTTGTTTGGTTTTGTTGTTGTTTTTACTTAATGAATACTTTTGATGTTTATATTTAGTATAAACAACTGTTTTCTCTTAATTATGAGGATGTGTGGGCATGTCTACACTGTCACTTCTGTGATTTGCTGTTAAGCCCCTATCTCCTGATCAACCAAACTGTATCAATATTAGTTTGTTTGGACCCTGCTGTGGAACAAATCAACCAGTTTCCTCCAAGACAAGAGCCATGTGTGGATTTGGAGGTAATTTGCTGAAGAGACCCTTTCAAATAAGTGTAATAGCTGAAAACATACCCAGACTGGGATCTTTCTGTACTTCCCAGTGCACTCCCAGCAGACCTGCCTTTAAGGGCTCACAAGCCCTCATATGATGTCCAAGGACATGTAACCTACTTCCCTGTGGTATTATGCTATCTACCTACCATTCCACTGGGTCAGCCCTCACATCAATTCAAGTATTTTGAACCACAAATTTTCTAAAAAAATAGTAACAATGTCTTTCAGCCACAGGGACTTGCGTTAGTTACCATGCAGTGTGGCCACAGCTGTTTGCACTGCTCTAGCTGGAGTTAACATGCACATTGTGGGCACCAGACAAACTTAAGATAGGGAGCTGGGATCTCTCAGCAATAGAGACATCTTTTCTGCTTGTTTGAGATATACATGGTTCAGGCTTAAGTTTTTTGTTTACATTTTAGATTTTGACAATGGCCTAGTGATGCTGCTTGATGACCCAGGAAACTACAGGCCAGTCAGGCTCACCTCCATCCCTGGAAAGGTGATGGAACTGCTCATTCTAGATGTCATCTCTAAGAATGTGGAGGACAAGAAGGTTATCAGGAATGGTGCACATGGATTCACCAAAGAGAAGTCACGTTTGATCAACCTGATAGCCTTCTGTGATGGAATGACTGGCTGAGTCGATGAGGGGAAAGCAATGGATGTTATCTACCTTGACTTCAGCATGACTTTTGATACTGCCTCCCATAACATCCTCATAGGCAAGCTTAGATATTGTGAGTTAGATGAATGGACAATGGATTGAGAACTAGCTGAATGACAGAGCTCAGAGGGTTGTGGTCAGCAGCAGAGTCTAGTTGGAGGCTTGTAGCCAGCAGTGTTCCCCAGGGGTTAGTACTGGGTCCACTCTTATTTAAGATACTCATCAATGACCTGAATGAAGGGACAGAGTGTACCGTCACCAAGCCTGCTGATGATAGGCTGCACTGCCATTCAGTGAGACCTGAAAAGGCTGGAGAGGAATCTAATGAGATTAAACAAAGGCAAGTGTAGAGTCCTAAACCTAGGGATGAATAACCCCATGCACCAGTAACAGGTCAGGTGTTGACCTGCTAGAAAGCAGATCTATGGAGAAGTACCTGGGAGTTCTGGTGGACAAATTAACCATAATCTGGCAATATGCCCTTGTGGCCAAGAAGGTCAGTGGTATCCTGGTGTGCATTAAGTAGAGTGTGACCAGGAGGTTAAGGGAGGTTCATCTGCCACTCTACTCATCCCTGGTGAAGCTACATCTGGAGTACTGTGTCTAGTTCTGGGCTCCACAGTTCAGGAGAGACTAGTGGAGAAAGTACAGTAGAGGGTTATAAAGATGATTAGGGGCCTGGAGCATCTCTCTTACAAGGAAAGGCTGAGACAACTGGATCTGTTTAGCCTAGAGAAGAGAAAACTGTGAGGGGATATTATCAATGCTTATAAATATTTAAAGGGTGGGTGTGAAAAGCATGGGGTCAGACTCTTTTTGGTGGTGTCTGGTGCCCAGTGAGAGGACAGGGGGCAATGCATAAACTGGAACGCAGGCAGTTACATCCAAACACGAGTAAAAACTTCTTTACTGTGAGGGTGACAGAGCCCTGGAACAGGCTGCCCAGAAAGGTTGTGGAGTTTCCTTCTCTGTAGATATTCAAAACCTGCCTGGACATTTTCTTGTACAACCTGCTCTAGGTCGACCTAGCATCCTAGGGTTTGGACTAGATGATCTCCAGAGGTGCCTTCCAGCGCCTACCATTCTGTGATTCTGTGAAAACAGTTTCTTCAGTCTAGGGCCAGTCAGTTACCACCAGACAGACAACAAAATGAAACAGAGAGATGAGCAGCCTAGGATTACTCCATTAGTTTTTGGCACAAAAGTCAGTGGTGCTTTGAACTATCTGTAAGGACAAATTTCACCTAGAACTGTATTTGCATACAGCTACTAAGGAAAGATAAGTAAAGAGGGCTTAAGTGTGGAGCCTGCTCATGACTGTACTGGCAACAAATAACGCAACAAATACCACTAAGTGTTGAGCTATCCAGATCCTCAAATAACAGCAAAGAATGGGAGCTTTCCAAATGCTGATGGTTTTCTAGAAAATAACTTGCTCTTTGGTGAGGCAGTCTAATGGTCTCTAGAGAACAACAATCTAAGCCACGATATGATATCATGACACCATTTGATATTCACACTAGAATTCTCAATCCACTGTAGCCACCTAAAAGCCAAGTGTTTCATCTGTACTTCAATATGCGATCTTTAATCAGCAGCAACAGCTCCGAGTGTATATCTTGTTTTAAAGATGACCTATTAAGCTGTCATCTATAGCTGCTTGACCTATAACAGATAATGCCATCAGGAGAAACAAGCGCTAAAATGGAAAATAGCTTTACTTGCTTGCATTACCATTCGTCTGACACTCCAAAAGGCTGCAGCTGGGCCAACAAAATCACACAGGGAGTGCAAGTTCACCATGACAGTAAGCCTTAATTACCTCTTTCTAGTGCATTCATGTTTCTTCTCTCAATTCTCAGGTAACAAGCCAAGTCCACTGATCATTCGCCCCATCCCAAATCTTGTACTGAAACTATTTATTGGCTCTCCTAGTAGTTTGTTAGACTAAGGGCACTCATTTCTGTTATACATAGCTACATGCAAGAAATAAGCAGGACACATTCAGTTTTTTCAAACTACTAAATCTCTCTAATCAAGCAAAGAAAAAGCATTCATAGGTAGACTGAGACTTCACTTGTTTTTTAGTAGTAAGAAGATAAATCTGAGAAAGGTACCAGAAAAGTGTGAATAATATTAATTAGAAAAACCAAAAGTTAGATTTAGTGAGATAATGAGGAAACATAGATGTAAGATTTACAGTGAGATTCTTTGGGGATTTTTAGACATTATCCTTCATAAGTAGCTGCTGTTTCAATAGTGCACATCACTGGTTACATGAAAGATTCCTGTCTAATGCATGATGTTTAATTTCAGAAAAGTAGTCATTCAGTTCTAACTTTAAAAGTGTGTAAAGTGTGTCCATCGTTAATGACAACTAACAAAAATTTTGAATGTATCAACAACATCTTTAAAAAGAAAGGAGGGTGTGTCTTGCACGTTTTCAAGGCTTATATAGCCCTAAAATATACAGCATTCTGCCATGAACAGTACTTCTAAGTATTTAAATACAGTTTCCTCCTTGGGTACTGGTGGGAAAAAGAGAAAGCATGGGGAAAAGTCTAGGTTGTGAAATCAAAGAGTAAAAGAGGAAAGAAGGGAGGAGCTGTTAGTGGCAAGAGCAGCCCTCAGACTACAGTCACTAGGCAAGAGAATTTCGTTTAGGTGCAAAACGTGAAATGCATGTTGACACTTAAAAACTGCAAAATAAAAGAAAACGTTAACTGAGGAACAATAAAGCAAAGAGTAGAACTACATAGTTTTGAAAACACATGCTACCTTCAGCATCAAAATGTTTCTTGTCTTGTGCACTGCAGAGCTAATGTTGAAGAACAGCTCTAACTGATGGAGCTGAGAAAAAAAATGTTTGTGGTGAACTACATATATTGCTTTAACTAGTATAATTTTGGTGTATAATAATTTGTGAATACACCCAAATAGTTTTGCCAGAGCAGACTTTGAAAAAACATTATTGAGTAGAGAGACCTTCGATTTTTTTACTAGTTTTGATACAGCAGTAAAGGAAGACAGTTGCAATAGGATGGCAGCATTTCTGTTTCCCTAATGGTTCCGCAATTAGAAACCACACTCAGGACAGAACTTCTTGCACTTAAGGGTTTTCTCACCTTGCAGCAGTTGTAACCTCACAACACAAAGGACTACACTCTCTGGCTCTCCTGCTCCTCCTGCACATTACAGACTGCTCTTGAACAGTGTTGGAGCCACACAACAGTAGGAAGATCATCTCTCTATGCAGTTTGTTATGGCAGTCTTGAAGGTATAGATGACCTGGTTCTAAAGCACCTTTTTGTGTTGCTAGGTGTGTAGGTGCAACTTCCCCAGCACCCGCAGAACTGACCTCTGCTGGAATAAAAGTATTAAAAGAAAATTAAAGGATTTGATTTACATCCAAGTGAAGAGAGGAACACATTTGTGGCAAACTCATCTTTTCAATACATATTTACAGAAAACCCCAGCAAATTATGCTTTTTCAAGACCTATTTGTGAAGGCTAGTTGATACAACACATTAAAACCAGGAGAAAAACAATACACTAGAAGCATGGTGTCTGTGTTGCAGAAATGTAAATCACTTGCAAGAATGGACTCTATTTGGACATATCCTGAGGTAAGGATGGAGCAAGAGGAGGAAAAGTCCTGATTCTCTTTGGCAAATGCTTTCCACTAGAGACCCACAGAGACAAGTGTCTTACTTAAAGGACTCATGTGGTCTCCACTACTCCAGTATTTCCCGATTTTCACTGAATGTCACACCAACAGTCTGTGTGGTGGAAATGTGGTTGTTCCATTCATTTTATTGATTCAGAGAGAAAGGTAGACTCCTGGCTATGACAAAGCCAGAGATGAGATGCTAGTACAGGGAGTTTGCTTCTCATCTTCCCAAGTAACACAGCAATGATGCTGACTGACTTTGCATGTCCATGGTGAGGATAAACTGGTGACCATCTACACAGTTACCAGAAAAATTGCAACATGCATATTCAGCCTGTAAGAGTCAAAGGGAGCCTCATCTAATGGTTTAGAAATTGTTCATCAGAAAATTTATCTGGGGGGGGGAAATAGTGTGTCTCTGTTTAAAATGGGCTTAATATTCAGAAAGATAAGAAAGCAAATACTGTTTTTTTGACCTGGATGCATCTGTCTGATGAAATCTGACCAAATCTGAAATCTAGCCTGTGTCAAAGATGTATGTAGCCAAGAAAGAGAGGGGGCAGTACATACATCTTTACTTCTTTCATAAACCTCTGAGGTAACTTTGTGGAAGAGGCATGGGAAACTAGACTGAAATTCAATGAAACAGCACAGAGCCTAAGTTAAAGGCAGACTAGCAGAGAGATGTGTTGAAAATACATGTAGGACAAAGCGCCATTTAAACAGGAAGGAGCACTATAAACACCAGGAGCTGCTTTGATTCATCAGAGCTTACTTCACTTAGAAATGTAATTTTGACTATTTTACTGCCAATTCTTTTCATAAACACAATACTTATCCTAGGTGTGACCAACTGATTTGTTCCCTAAACTGTTATTGAGAAAACTACTCTTGCAATGTTATAATTTTGTGACACTTTTTCTGCATATCTAATGTGTAGTACACCTGTGACTAAATGATTTCTACTTTCTCATTTTTTATTGAGACAATGTTGTGTAGAATTCTTTGGCAGTAATTTGACATAAGGCTTTGTCTGTTGAGCCCAAACACATTTACCTTCTGGAAACTCATTCATTTATTCTAGAGAAGCATAGATTATTTGAAGAATGATAACATTACATGGTCAGCCTGAAAATTAAGCCATTTAAATAAAAGTGGTTTGCTCTTGTACAGCTGTAGGTATGAGTCACTGATCTAAGAACTCAAAGCATTGCAGAGATATTAAAAATATAAAAATAAAGATTTTCATAAATTGGTTAAGTAATAAGAGAAGACAGGAAATAAAAGACTTGTTCATCCTGACTGAAATAGAAAGCTTCTTTCTGTGGTAATGAGAACAGATCATACCCCTCATGTTCCCTGTTACAAATCTTCTAGACAACACCTGTCAAGCAAGTGCTATCACTGGATATACTGCCCTTTAAAGAGTTGTAGGAATCAATGAGAGTAATGATCAAGAAGTATTGTTCTTGCTTTCGGTAAGAAAGACTTTTGGCAGCCTGTCTCCTTTCCTCAGACTCTCTTCTTCCTGCCTACAACAGCTGCCAGCTCTGAAACCGCTGAGCTTCAAAAAAGAAATATCCTGGAGGGGTGGAGAGACCCTGTGGGTAGAACTGTTCCTCTTCTCAGACCACAGCTACCTCCCAGCCAGGGAGCAGATAGCTTTAATTGAGGGTGAAGAGAGGGAAAGGAGGGGAGAAAAATACTTTTCTTCCTTTCTTTGCATCTCCTTATAAAACCTATCCTCAAAGTGAGACTCAGTTTTTTCTGGTCTCTGTAGTGGAGGGAACTACAAGAATCTATTCTCACTTCCCTCGTTCAGTGCCTTTGAGCATGAACGGTGTCACAGCTAGCATTCAGGAAAGAGTCTCATCTCCACTATCTACAAGGGAGCAGCTCATATACTGCAATAAACTGGCTTAGAGTCAATCCAATTTAGATCAAAGTGATGATAACATGCTAAAGGAAGCAACTGAAGAGGTAATTCAGAAGATGTTTTTGCCTTCTAAAAGGTTATCCAGCTAGCTACACATGCTTTTTGTTTGTTTGCAGTTTAGATTCCAAGTTACTTCTAAGTACTCTGTTCCCAGACCTGACTGCTTTTGTGTGCAAATGCTTGTCTGTTTTTCACTCTGTTTTAGACATGTAAGTGAAGTGGTCAATGAGATGTAGAAGAACTCTCCCTATCATAACTAAGGAAATACATGAGCAAATGAATAGTAAAGTTAAAAATATTCCTAGTGCAGTCTCTGCTTTTCAGATTCTCCACTGTGATAAAAAGCATGTGGCACTGGGCTATGCCTGTGACTGTAAAAGGAAAATCTTATTTGAATGGGCTGTCCTACTGTTAACTTGCCACCTCTCAGGGGCACACACAAGCCACCACCACCCCTTTATGCTCAGCACTGATTACAATCGTGTTTGTGAGGGACTTTTGAAGGCAGGAGGTTTGTCTTTGAGAACAAGGTCTGAACCACACTATCAGAAACTGCCTCTCCTTCTTGCACCATGCTGAGGAAACCAAGCTAACAGAGGTCTGCTACTTCCAGTCTCACATGGGCTGGGAGGGATTTTCTGATCCAGAAGATTCCTCTCCTGCCTAGTTCCTTTAAACGATAGGCAGTCTCCTTGCTCTAGAGAACAGGCTCCATGCCAGCATCTTTGAGTGGGCTGCAGGGTGGTTATTCCTTAGCAAGACGGCAGGAGCTGGGCTGGACTCTGCAATAGTGCCTGCTTGTCTGGAGCAGGGAAACAGAAAAGTAGTTTCTGATCTGGGGGAAACCTTAACAGGTTGAAAAAGTTCAGCAAGTCTGATAGTTCTGGTAAGGGTAGTATTCAGACTGTAAATAAGCATATTAAACATGATCTTAAAGAGGCTGCTAAATCAAAATACAATAGAATAACCACAGATTATAAGAAAGAGGTGGAATAATTACAGCGAGAGGCTGAAATAGAATTTCTGTTATATCATCTACCTGGTTTTTCCCCTTATACCACCCTAGCGCTGTCACTAGACCTATATAAACCACACAATATACTGTCAGTTACACAGCACTAGCTAGGGATAAGGTGCTGTGATTAAAAACTCACAGTGACTATAACAGAATAAATCAAATTAGCTACATAGTTAATTTTCATAATTTGAAATTACTTATCTTTTATGAAGTCAGAATGACAATCTAGGCTGTTAGCAACTATTTTGGAGTATTTCTGGGCATAGTTTAGGAATGCAGAAAGGGAAGGCAGCAAGCCATTTTTGTAAGCAAGTTTATAATGCTGACTCTTGCACTGGAATATACATAAAAATCTCTTCACGAGTGATAATGTAATGGTCAGTTACAGGACATCTGGCACGCCAAATTACAATAAGAAAGAGTGCAAGCAGGAATCACAGAGTCGGTCTGAGGAGAGAAGGTCAGAGATCACATAAAAGAGCAAAAATTTATTTGCAGGTACTTTGCATATTGCTATACCAAGACAACAGACTGAGTAGCCCTGCAGGAGCCCAAGGCTGCCCCTTCCTGCAGCATGGCTCTGAGTTGCTTCTGTCCTATGGCTCAGAGGGTTTGGGTTTAACTTCATCCTCTATCAAAATGTGACTTTGGTCTCACCCTTTAATCTCCCTCTGCAGTTCTAGAGGCCTCCACACAAGAGATATACCTCTGATTTTATCTGTAGCCAGACATTAGTTTAAAAGAGGAGAATTAGCAAATGGCAGTTCAGTTTTACAGTTCTTCCCTCCCAGCAAGGTGACAGAAGGCTTTCACAGCTGGTTCTGCTGACCTTCACAAGACATTTCCATCTTCCCTGCATGCAGCATTGTCAACCAATCATTGATTTTCAATGCTGCTTTTAATGACTGAAAGGTTGACTAATTATCAGGAGGCCCTGCACAGGATGGAATTAAAAAAATTAAGCAGACTTATAGAACTTAGAGACTCCCAACAAGTTATTTGAGCAGTGAAACTTTTGAAGCTTGCTTTCCTGTAGTTCTTGTTCTTATAAAAGTTTTTAGTCCTTTTGTGCCCTCACACAGATTCTCTAATATCTAACAATAAGTTGAACGCAGGCTGCAGCCTTTCCATCAACAGGGGCTTGCCTTGTATCTATTTGGCAGAGTGTTTCCATCAAACGTATAGGGATTCTTGATCTCCTTGCAAGTTTAAACTGGGCAACGAGTTCAAAAGCAACTCATGGGGACTGACAGATGGTACAATCTTGTAAGCATCATTTCTCAAGGAAACTGGATTGAAAGACTAACAGCTGGCTGTGTGGTAGGCTAATTCAAACCTTCCTTTTCTGACAGCTTAAAAAAAAGTGAGGAAATTTTTATAAAACAATGTCTATTAGCAGAATTTCGGACAGAAAGAAACTAACCCCACATTTTTTCTTTTTTTTTTTTTTTTCCATTAATAAGGTCTAGAAAAAAGGAAGGTTTTATGTCCTTGTGTAACTAGAAGAAATTACTTTTTTTTTTTAAGTGCCCCTTTTTATTAATTGCTGGTGATTTGCTTTGTCAGGGATTTCCACTACATGGTGTCTCTCTTGGAATAATTGCAAAATCATTATCTCTTTAAGGCTGTTTTCAGCAGCATGACAGAAGTCTCCCATAGCCTGTTTTCCTACTGGAATTTTTATCCTTCTTGATTATCGGCTGTGTTCCCATGACAATTCCTGTACTCATGCATCCCAGAATTAGCTCCTAACACGTTCCAGCCTGATGGTACATCAAGCCCACTCAGCACTCTGGAAACTACATGTACGCAATCAGCTCTGAGTGTGTGGGGAAAGGGTGGTCTCTAATTTGAGTAATGAGGCTATGTTATTGAAAGATGGGAGAAGGGATGGACAGAGGGAAGTGGAGAGAGTAAAAATGCTTAGGTTGATTCTTTTATTTTATTTTTCTTTAAATTGAAATGCCTTATGTCTCTAGAATAACATCTATATAATTAGTATATACTTTTGGTGAAATGGAACACTTGCTTGAAAATGACTTACCAATTTATCTTCAGAGTCAGCTGATAAGGCAAGAATTTCTAAATTTGAGTTAATTTCTCCTCATCTTTCCTTCACTGCACCCTCAGTTCAACCTGGAAGCTCACTGTTTCCCTGAGGTGTCTATGTGTTGTTTCTACTTTAAATGCTGCTGAATAGCTGGGTGCATTCCAGCTTCAGAACAACATACCTTTCTCAAGATTGCAATAGTCAGCTTAGTTAAAACCTGAACAAATTCTAGTAGAGACGTATTCAAAAGAAACACCCCTGTGCTCAGCTCTAGCTGACAGGATAGTGCCAGACCTGATGGTACAGCAGGGCCACTGGATGAGAAGGGAGCATCTGGATACTCTACTACTGTAAGCTAAGTCGAGGTACATTGACAAAAAAACTCCCAGTCGGTGCTGTTTTGGCTGCAGGCAGCATTGGTGATTTGCTAGGAAGACCACCATCATGCTCCCACGTTTTCTGGCCAGAGTGAGTGTTTCTCAGATGAGGCACAATGAATTCCAGCCAGGACTCCTGGCAGATCCTTGTGGACAGCCAACACTGCTGGCAGAACATATTCAACTCTAATACAGCTACCTAGAGAGCTGCTAGCTAATTTTTCTGCCAGTAGTTGAAGTTCACAGATGAAAGCCATTGTAAGTCTTTCTGGATGTTATTGCCCCCAGCCTGTTCTCAAGAAGCTGTCCATATTGGAAAAGGAAAGCTCTTCAACATGTCTCCATCTGAGAACAGCCTACCATCTCACCATCTGTCACAAGAGCATTTTCTAACATTTTCTTCTCCTTCTTGGTGCTTCTTATGCCTTCTCAAAGTTTGCCCTCTGGCATTCTCCAAATGGCACAACAGTATTAAGCAGTGACAAATAAACCTTGGGACACTTGCATTTATAAAATATCAAAATGTCTCCTTCCTCCCAGCTAACCACCTTTTCTCACTCAGTACAATGGTATCACAAGGGTTAAAAAACCCCCTAAGCTTATTATAATGCAAGCATGCTTGCCAAGATAGCAGGTAGAGGAGAAAATGCAATGGAGATAGCAGTTTGCATTACACTTTGAACAATGTTCTGAGCTTTCAGCTACCTTTACTTTTTTTAAGATATATTATCCAAAGTAAGATATTTAAAGATGCATACAGATTTTAAGATACTCCATTTGCATTAATCACAGTCTCAGCACTATTAATGATTTGATTTCAGAAAAGTTATTGCAAAAGTCTATTTTTGCTATGCAATTTGTGCAGACCTTCAGATGATCTAAACCCACATTTAAAGTTAATATACTCTTAATTCAAGAGTGCCCCTCTGAGGGGTCACCTATAAAAGTATTATTGACCTCTCATGCTCACAGACCCTTTGAGAGAATCCTGACAATAGAAATTCGCTGCTTATTGCACCAGCTGCCATTGCCATTTCAACAAGACCATTTTTGTTTCTGGTGGCAAACCTCCTGATCACATCTGTCCCCCACCACAGGGATAGCCAGCAGAGATACATGGAGAGATTGCTACTTTTTGGTCTACCTCTCACCAATTTCACAACAGCCCTTCCACCAATTCAAAACCATACAGGCACCTTCCAAGTTCCTGTGCCAGTGTTGTCTCCAGGCTGAGCCCGGGACTCAGCTCAGCCCAGGAAGACATCATAGGAGGGGAATTCCAGGAGTGAGGGAAAAACATCCCATTAGTGTTGCTATGGAGATGAAAATTAGCACAGTATCTATTGTGTTCTGTTTCAGAGCTTCCTAGTCTCCAGTTGTAACACTCCTTCCCCCACTCCATCACCATTTCAGTTCTGTCCCAGCAACATCCCAGCACACTTGACAGATTTCTGGGTCAGGAACTGCAAAAGGAATGGCAGAACATATAAGAACCTGAAGTCTGGCCAGGGACAAGAATGGGGTGGCGGGGGGGAAGAAAAGTGGGGAAGACCTTTGAATAAGAAAAAAAAAAAATTTTTTTTTAGAAGAGGCAGGCACATGGAAAAAAAGAGCTTTTGGAGATGGCACAGAAACAGAACAAACTGAAAATATTTTGGTACCATATGGTTATCCTCTACCCTTCCTTAATGAAGCTTGGCCCCTCACAGAGAGCAATGTGCAAGCTGTACACTACTTGGCGGTGAATACTGAGACCATCAGCTTCCCTCCTGTATGCAGCGGGGTCTCCATCACAGAGAGGAAAAGGAAGAAAATACAACATGATGCTTTCTTCTGAGAGGAAGCACAGATGTTGGAATTAACTTGATAATTTTAAACAGTTTCCCACATTCAAATTGTTATATTCAATTAGATGGTTGTGCCAGTTCTGGTGGGGTTTATGTTCCAGTGCCCTAAATCTTGTACTGCTTATGTATGAGTTGTTGACCTGAGTTCAATACCTTTCCATAAAATCATTCCTAGTGTAAACACAATGCCCTGCCTTTCTGGAAAACCATTAAAAACCATTAAGAAGAGGTAATAAGGATTCAGTTGAGATTGTAGATGAAAATTTGGAGGACAAGGCATTTCTGATCCACTAGGCTTCACAATTAACCACAGGTGCTACAGACAGCATCACTGTAAAATAACTCTGAACACAGCTTTCACCTGCCAGTAATGTTGTCTCTTTCTGATACAGCCACTGTGCAAAACCCAGCAAACGAGCCTTGATCTGCTACCTCTGGCCCAACAGTAAATACCACCTTTGTTCTTACAATCTTCCAAATCTTCTACCAAAAGTACAGCTTGAACTTTTATTTTGCATAGGTAGCAAATAAACTACTAAAAGACTCCATAAACTAGTCAATAAGCAGACGATAAAATTTGCCTTCCAAGAGTGCAGCAGGATGTCTGGCTCTGCCTGGCCACCCCCTGCCAAAGAGCAGGGCTCCAGATGCAGGGGAAGAAGGCTGCAAAAAAGGCCTAAAAATGCAGCTGGGAGGCATTCACACTTATGCCACTGTTATATATTCTTATCCCACATCACATGCTCTCCTAAAAATGAATACAGATTTTCTGAGTCCAGAAGCTGAGCTATTAGTAGTTCATTTGGTGCAGGCAAAGCTCACCAAAACTACCCCTCTGATTTTATTCTCCTTTGTCCAAAAGGACACAGCAACTGGCTGCACATACCACCTGGCTGTACCTGCCACCTGGCTGTGCAAGGGCACACATAGACACCAGCAGCCCCACAGTGATGACTCTGGGGATCTCACTGCACCACCTTCCTTCCCTGCTGGCTGACAACAATTTGAAATTGGGCATAGTTTGCAAAAAATACGTGAATGATACAGCTGCCTCTTTGGAGTCTCTGCTGCTCTCTCCAGTCACAGCATTCCAAGAGCTTATTATACAATTTCTAACTGAGCTTTAATGGGAATGAAACAAACCTACAACAAATTGTCTCCAGCCCCATGATGGGAGAGAGCATCATGAAACTAGCTTTTGGTGTGGTGCTATGGTGTCAAAACCACACTGCTACACAGATCTAAAAGAGTACTAAGAAATAACCAATTTGGGCTATTAGCTGCTATGCAAAAATTTTCAAATAAAGCCATAATTTCTCATAACTTGTCCTTGTAAGCAAGTCTTCAAATGCAGGAAAATGACTGTATTCTCCTCAAGAGTTTAAAAAGGAGGGAGCGTCTTCACTCATTTATTGATCTCTAAAGCACATTTCTTGGGAGCTTGGGCAAGTCCAAAAGCAGAATATGGTTCAATGGAGCTCTCAGTCACCATCTTATTTCCATTCCCCTTCCCTCCTCCAGCTTTGCAAAGGAAAATACCTTCAGATTACAAGTCCTATACATGTTCCTTCTTAGGATTCATTCCCTTTTCCTGCCAGTGAAGAAAGACTACACTTTGTTTTACAGCGTAGGTAAGGAAACACCCTTCTGAGAAAACTTGAAACCAGGCATGAAACACAGACAGAAAAGCTGCTCTTTTAAGCTCAGAAAGTTAAGGAAAAGGTAATTTCAAATCAACCCTATAATTTAATATTTCCCTAGTCCACAAAACATCTGACTAATCTTCTTATATGCTTATTATTAAAAGGTTCTCTAAGTAGCAAATAATCAGTTTAAACTTGAAACTCAGATGTTCTATAGAAAGGCTAAAGTCTGAAAATATGGGGAACATAGGGATGGGTGAGTATGCCACTAATTACCCCATCCCCTGAAAATCTTGTTTCTCTTTATGAAATGCAATAAATAACATTACAAGAAATAACTATGATCTTCTAATTGAGAAAGTATCAGAAATGGGAGAAGCAGCAGGGTGTCGTATTTATTTACATGGCAAAAGTATGGTATGTGAAAATGTCATTGTAAAGTTCCAAAATCACAATCAAGAGACTAGCTCAGCAGCTGCTTAGCTGGGAGAGATTTACCTGCTTAACCCTTTAGTGGTGCAGAAACTTCGAGTGCAATTCAAAGTCATCTGTATTAATACCACATTTCCCTGTCATGTTTTTGAAAGATGGGCCAATGAAAACCTTTATTTTGTTAACCTTAAAGAAAGACAAGAGATTACCAAGAGACATTTTTAGCTATTATATCCTAATCTTTCCGGATTTCTGACAAGTTTTGTCTTTAGGATGATTTACTTATCTTTATCCCTGGATTTTTATGTACCAGATGTAGAGTACAATTTTTTAATAAAAGAGTACAAAGTCATATTTCTATTCAGGAGTCATTTCATAGATACAATATTTGTATGAATTGCTAAATTATTTCAATTCTCAATCACACTGAAAGTTAATAAAACCCAAATACCCAAATTACAAAAAAGGTTTTGGAAAATGCTGTTAGCCTGGGGTCATGCTGTCTTAATCTAGATATTCACATTCAGATGATGTCACTGAGAGATGTTTGGTTTTTCAAGGGTGATTAATTTCATTTTCCCTCTAACATTATGAACAGTACTAATCACTCCATCCAATTTTGTTCAGTGATGGTATTAGTTTCACGGTGCAAATAAAATTTAGCCTGACGTCTCAAGAACCTGGGCATCGTCCATATTAACAAAGCCTTATTACACAAGATTCCTTTTATGCCTGTTTCAAGCCTGAATACAATATGGTCAGTGTCAAGGTAAGTGGAACTTCTGCATCTTTAGCAGGAGGCAATGTGGACTAGTTGCTCTGTCATGAAACAGCTCAAATTGATCACAATAATGGTCTGTTACATGCAAAGCCATGCCTGGGTCTGACTCCAAGCAATACCTGACTGACAACAGTAAAGCTTTTCTGGGTGCTCCATCCCACCTATACCAACTTTACCTATAGGAAACACTCTACTTCCTTGGCCTCTGGTATGAGTGCCACCTGATGGTTAGTGGAAATATCTAATGTAATGTAAAAAACAGAAATCAAGGCTGAGTGATATTAGGTTGAATCTTGAAGAGGCAGAGTCACGCCACACTGTCCAGTGTAGAGCTGCTAGATGGTGACAAATGCATTCATTCTTCCAAGGAGTGCAGTACACTTAGCAAAAGGAGTTAAACCTTTTGTACATGGTGGCATGTAGGACATAAAGTATTGCTGGGGTCTCTTCACTGTCAAGTTAAAAATCATAAATGTTGCATCAAATGTTGTGCTTTGATTGCAGTGTTTTTCAAATCCGTTTTTACTTTCCCTTGCGCTTGCCTTTTAAGCTTTGATCACAATGCTGTACTGCTAATGGCACCTGAGAAACAGATTGCTAGGCAACAGATGCTGCAAAGGACAGCTTCCCCTCCCCTAGCATGGAGATGGCAAGGGACCATACAGTGCTCAAACTTGCCCATTACAAAATAGTCAAGGCAAAACCAGCTTAGTGTTATGAAGGTAGTTAGGTGAAGCAAGAAATTACTTTGAAAGGAGGAGTTAAAAATCAACAGCAATAGGGAAGAGAAGCAATTTAAACAAATTAAAGAGAAACATAATGGGAGGCAACAAAAGGCAACATTAAATAGGAAGCTGTTATTAAAAGTGTGGGAGCAGGTAGAGAATATGAGGAAAGAAATAAGCAAAACATAGGTACAAGGCATATTTGAAAACTTGTGCAACAGCATAAATACATATATATATAAGTTTAATTTACTGACATTCTTATGAAAGTTTATTTATGGCTAGAATTCTGTTTAGTGCTTATTTTATACCACTGTATCAAAAATTATGTCTACCACGAGGAAACTGATATAAGTGCAGAGTATGAATTACCAAAGGGAGTACTTTACATTACTTCTACTCAGTCCATAAATGTCACCCATGGAGTAAATAGGAAAGTTTCATTTGATCACCATTCAGGAGAGAATGCAGAAGGTACATAAATCTACACAAATAGGTATTTCACCCAGCATATAATATGGAAGCCAACATATAAATGCAAAATGGTACATACTAAGCAACATTAAGTAAGAGAGGGAATGTTGCCTCTGACCAATGAAAGTTTCATAGAATGGTAGGGGTTGGAAGGGACCTCTGGAGATGAACTAGTCCAAACCTCCTGACAGAGCAGGATCAACCAGGGCAGGCCACACAGGAACAGATCCAGGTGGGTTTTGAAAGTCTCCAGAGAAGGAGACTCCACGACCTCCCTGGGCAGACTCTTCCAGTAGTGTTCACCCTCACAGGAAAAAATATTTTCCTCATGTTGAGGTGGAACTTCCTGTGTTCCAGTTGGTGACCATTGTCCTTCATCCTATCACAGGGTAGTACTAAAAAGAGACTGGCCTCTTCTACTTGACACCCACTCTTCAAATGTTTGTAAACATCAATAAGATCCCCTCTCAGCCTTCTCTTAATTGCTATTTTAAATGTGTAAATAGGCTTGCCCAGCAGGATGAACATTGGCAACAAAACCAGATGCTGGGTGTGCAGAACCAAAAAGAAAATACTGAGCAGTGAAGCAAGCTGAATGTTAGAGATGAAGAAATGTTGACATACAGAGAATATGAGACTTTGCAAAGGATATTAAATCAAAGAGGGGGGGAATATAGAGTTGCTATGCCTAAAGAATGGGACAGAGATTAAAGATAATCCAGGTACGGTCCAAAAACTAAATAAACACTCTGCCTCTTTTCAATCAGAGAAGATGATGTTGAAAACAAAAGGCAGAATGGCCAACAGCAATCAGGTTAGGGAAATTGCTAAGGAGCTTATTTGGTCTTTTGAAACCAAATAATCATCACAGCAGAATTCTCAAAGAACACGATGCAAAATAGCTGGTAGACTAACTGGTATTTCAGTAATTCTGCCAGGTCAATCCATTCTTAAATGACTGTACAATTGCAAAAAAGGTTGCTGAAAGACTGAGCTTGCCAGAATAACAGCCAAGAGGAGGACAGGGGTTCTGTATACAAACATATCACTGAAGTAAGAACCAGAAAGGGGAAAATAATATTTTAGCTAAAGGGTAATTTTGACATGAGAACAAACACATCACGAAGTTAGAAAAATGTTTCTAACCTTTAATGCAATGAGGTTTGGGAAGAATCTTCAAGTCAGAGTAACTGGCACGTAACTAGTTAGAAATTAAGTTTGATCAGTTTGGAAAACAGATTTAGTGACAAATTTGCCCGAGGCAGGTAGAAGAGAGACCAATTCTGGTCCTTTTTTTCTATACGTTTCTACATCATCAAGTCTCTGTGGTTCTTCCATGCTTTTCCAGACATCTGACTAGATAATATTCCAGCATTCAGTAATAATCCTTTGCCTCATTGCTACTTGTAGTCAGCTTAACTATAATCCATTTTGTGTACTTCTCACTGCAGCAACAGAAAGGGTACACGTATTCCCTCAGAGGGAAAAGGTTTCTGCTGGATGTGCTAACAGGGCACAGAGTTTTCTAATTCTGCCAGTTGTTCCTTGAGCTGAGGGAGGAAATGAAAAAGTCAAGCCCTGCCTGCTGTACCAGTGGTTGATATGCCTAGATTGGCTCACCCACTGGCTGTGTAAATGACTGCACCTATGCTGCCCAGATGAGAGACACGTTTAAGGAAAAGCAAAGCATTTCCCCTCAATTCATTACTTTGTATAAATTCTATTAAAGTCTCAAAGTTTGTCAAAGATAAAGCAAGCTATTGACAATGTCAAAATATGAAAAGAGAAAGGAAGGCACAAGTCTTTCCAGATAACTACCTTCATGCTTTTCAAGTTTGGAGTACAAAGGATATTCCCACCATGGGTTTCACCAAACTTAAGTATATGTTTTGTCTGTGAACTCTTCAGGTTGCTTTTTGCCTTGGTAAATCCCTTTTTACATTTGTTTCAACATACCCAGTTAAAATACCTGACTCATTTTACAAATATGCTCTAAGGTTTCTTACAAAAAATCATTGCAATAGTCTAACAGAAAAAGGGTTCTGCAAATAAAGAATAACGTTAATTATTCCCTTTATGGAAAACAGGAGTGCGGTGCCAATTATCCTGCAGCATTCTGAGGGCAAAATTCCCCTTCCAGACAAGGTCACTGGAGTTGTGTGTGCATGTTGACACAACCTTTTAATGCATATGCCCATTTAAAATAATTATTTTGCATGCCAAGCCATATCTTCTTCTAAGTTCATTTCCACTGTGTAATGGATGGCTTGAAATCCAATTTAATTCATTTTTGTGATGCAATTTGCTTCCATGTCTACTATTCTCAGTGCATATTACATCTTCACTACTTCTGAATGTATCTTATTAAGTAGCAATTGCAAATATATATCTCATAAATTTCAATTCTGTAATTTCTCCTTTTAGCCCCCTCTAACCTCCATCATTCTTGAAAGCATAAAAAAATATCTGTAGAACAAATATGCATTTCAGTCGTACTCCATATCCCAGTCACTGAACAAAGACATTTCAGAGTTAACCATTATTTTTTTATTTCTAAACCAAATACATTTTTCTATTGTATAATTCTATTTTCTTCGTAATGTTTTTTGTCTAAGAACTGATATATAGTTATGCAATTCAGTTTCATTACAGACTTTTTTCAAAGCTGAAAACAAAATTTACTAGTATCGTTTTTCTCATCCTCAAAGTATCAGTTTGAGGTATTTGATGTATTTGAAACACCTCTACAAACCAGAGTTGGAAAGAAACAAGAGAACTGGGAACTGTGTGAAGACCCAGGGCATCTGATCGTCTTCATCTCCAGCTGAAGCATGAAAGGGGGCTGGAGAGATTCCGGGACATTGTTACCTTTATATCCCACATCAAGGAAAGTTTGAGGACTGGGTTTTGGGCAAGTTTTTGTTTGCTTGGTTTTGCAAACGCCATACGAAGTTCTCCCTGCTTATGCAAAACCTTTTTTTTTTTTTCCTCCCAAAAGAAAGAAAATTCACCTTCAAGAAGAAAATTCTTATATTTATCTACTTTAAAACAAAGCAAAACAAACAAAAAACCCACTCTACCTTAAATCTTGCTACCTCATAGGCACTTTTATTAAAGGTTTATTTCTGCACTTCTGTTTTACAGGTGGGACAGACAATCAACAGGGTTTTTAAATGTTGCCTTTGAAGGGGTTCTGGACCCAACTATCCCATTCTAAACAGATTTAGTTTGATCACAATGAAACCTTCAGGAAAGGGTGGCAGCGCTTTCTACTTCAATGTAAGTGATAGTTCTTCTTGCAAAGTGGCCCTAAAAGCAGCAGGCAGGAACTTTATAAGTTGTTGTCTGACAGTTATTTCCATATAAAGTGTACATTATTTGCAAGTTAAATCTGTTTTGTTTTCCCCAATCTGCCAGTTTTAAAACTCAAGCTGACAATCAAGCAAAGTGCTTCTCACGTATAATTACCTTTAATGAAGAAACTTCTGACCAAATTTATTCACTTACACTTGAGCATTTTGTTTCCTGTCAGCATTTTTTGCACAGCCAGTGTAGACCATAACCTAACAAATAATGCCAATATACGAGATAATGTTGAACCCGGTTTGCTGTCAGATCATCTCCTCTACTGGGCTTGCACACCAAAGAAAATAGTTAAAACATCAGCTTTAAATGCAAAGTAGTAGCTATGACTTTAAATACACATAAATAGTATACTGAATAGGTAGCAATATTATATTGGAGTGGGAGATGTTAGACCAAGTCTCTTCTAAAATCTCTTCTCTGTACAGGTCTTGAAGTACCTGGTACTAAGTGCTGCTGTCTTTCACATTCATTTCATTCTGCCCTTTGCTGTACACTTGTAGAACCTTCACACAACACCATGAAAAAAATTTTCCAGGCAACTAAGTTTTCAGGGCTTGGGAAGGGATAATTAGACATTAGTTTAGTTTTGTTCTTTAAGAAACAGTGCATATTTTAGTGCCTAAATGTCCCACTTCTCCTTTCATCTGCTTTGGGTCTTAGAAAGGTAG
This sequence comes from Megaceryle torquata, assembly GCA_024611175.1. Lineage (NCBI taxonomy): Eukaryota > Metazoa > Chordata > Aves > Coraciiformes > Cerylidae > Megaceryle > Megaceryle torquata. The sequence continues at coordinate 42,721 of JANIJG010009913.1, forward strand.
AAAGTTTTATATACATTGTGCACAGGTAGTAGTATGGCCTAAACACAGGTAGAACGTTCTCTGATACAATATGCAGTTATTTTAAATCGAAAACAGCAAACTAATAACCTAAAGATTGAAAAATACATTTTATAAAATACACTTTACCATATGGTATTTACCTTATATCCAATTCTGTGGGCCAAACAAATGTTAATTTCCATTTGAAACACTGTCTGGGATTCACTGCCTCTCTCATGTCAATATTCAGATATTCATCAACAGGAATGAACTGATCTCCTTCTCTTTGTTCATACAGGGTAACATACACTTGTATCTGCAATCAATATTTACTTTTATTGTACTGTTATCTGCTCTTCATAATCATTAATGGAATCATATTACCCACCACTCGTCTAATAATGGGGAAACACCCCTAATTTCTGCATTGATGAAAGACTACTATGCAACATGCAATATCTATGTTTTACTCATTCACATTCAGAAAGTCCACTGATCCTTTATGCCTAAGTGATTGCTTTCTGTGGCAGATGAAACTGTTTTCCCTACTTCTCCAGATGCATAAATTTTTCAGCTTATTGCCTTTTTGCAGAAAAAGGGGATCAACGTAAAGATAGTGATAAATATCTCTAACTCCATCCCTATCACCATCTTTAGACATAAAGATGAAGAGCTTTAAATATATTTGCACAGATTCTTTCAGCATTATACCAGTCTGAAAGAAATTATATACATACTAGTGTCAATGCTGCAGAACTTTACAAATGTACTTAAAGATGATGTTGTTGATTAATAGCAAATAATCCTAACACTTGCTAACATAGTCAACAGAGGACTGTTTAAAAAAGGCATATTCTTATTTACAGCTGTGCCAGATGGGGCAGTTTGAAAAATGTTTAACTGCTCTTTAGTTAACATTTTAAATATATTCCTCAGGATCCTTGAATATTTTGTAGTTGCAGAGATTTATATTTTTTTGAGTAAAATCTATCTGCAAATATTTTTTTGTGTTCCTGATGTCAAATACAATTATACATGCCTGTAAATAAAAGAGAAATCGCCTACAGAAAACTATGACTGGAGCTCACACAGCAGAAACATTAAATATTAATAAACGAATACATCAAATTCTGTACAAAGTGACTGAACTTTGTGGGAATCTTGTGTGTTATTTATTGTAATATATTATTTGAACACAACGTTTACACTGCACTATGCACTGGGGGATTAGTGCCACATGTGTATCTAGCTTTCAGATAAACAGTCCATAACAAAACTTTTAAGGAAGGGGCAGTGGAGTGGTAGTGCTTTGATTCAGTGTTATCTTCATATATATTTAGACCTCCCAAATCCTCAGCAGGTCTCTGCTGCTTTCTTCCACCCTTTTGTAATATCCCCTAAGAAACAGAAAATTTTTTTAAACAACAGATTTTAGCAGAACAGCTGAACTGGTGGGGCAGAAACACCACGGCACACAGAGCTGGACACAGTTTTATGGCTTAAAACTATAGAAAATGTTATTTTTTTCTAGAGAGACAGAAGCAATCAGTAAAATATGATTGCAATGTCCTCATCAGACCTTCAGCAAACCACTTCAGCAAGATAGTTCATACTTGAGCATGAAGCTATAGTTTTACAAGCCTTTAACAATTTTGTTAGCAGTGTGTGTGTACAAGTCACGATACCTGGTAAATATGCCTGGGAATATGTCTATGTGGATATTTTTTTTTCCTCTCCAGAAGAGGTAGGTAGAATAAAGCATCTGAACTGCATAATTATCTCCCATTGCCCCTTGCATATGATACAGCTCATATCTTTAATGAGATCTCTGGAGATGTCAAGACTTCAGTCTTCCTGTTATCTGCTAAGACTCCTAGCAGTGCTATCAATTATTTTTTGAGGTAAAGCCCCCAATTCACTGAAATCTGAGGAAAACTAATTTTGCATACACTGATATAACCATTGTTAGCCTAGGATGGATTTGAAGTGGCAACCTAAAGAAGCAACTTTAATCCCCTGATTCCCAGCTCCCTACAGCCTAGGGACAAGAAGAAAAAAAATAAAGGAGGAGAGATGGAATTAGCTTGTCTTCTACTGTGAAGCAGTAAAAAGAAAAGGTATTACAGAAGACAAATACATAAATATTCTCCCCTCTTTACTCCATCAACCTTCACACATGCTTATTCTCCACTTAGAGGCAGAAAAAGGAAGATGACAGTGAAGACAGCACCTCTTTTACTTGGGGAAGGAAAGAATACCTATAGCACCTCCAGGACACAAGCCAACAGGCACAAGCTGACTCATATTCAAACTCCTCAGGGACTAACCCTCCAGAGCAGGCTTGGCCAAAGCCGCTTCAGCTGTATGACAAAATATAAGGAGGGCCAGGAACAACTTCTGGCCCTGAAGCTGTGAAGCACAGGGCTTCACAATGACTCCCTTCCCTATGGCACACTAGGATGTGATTTTTCTTCATGGTTCTGCAGTTCAGAATGCCAAAGTCACACCATGGCATTTAGGGTGCCACTCAGCAGAAGGATGCAGGGGTTGCTGGGGTGGTACTAGGGCTGCCTCAAGCTCAGAGGCCATGCCCAGAGCAAGCCCCATCCTTTATGTCTAACCCCACAAAACCATGAGGGAACTTTCCTGCCCCTGTGGCAGGGCTTTCTCCACTCATCTTGGCCTCACATGTTCAAAGAAAAAAGCAATTTTTCTTTTAAGATGCACATAATACATTCAAACAGTGTCTCAACATGCATAAAGAAAAGTCCTAAAGTTTTCAAGTTGATGCACACCAGTAGCTTATGTTTCTCTCATGGCATTGCCTAAAGCATGAATTTTAGCACAATTGCAGAATAGAATCTTTGAATTTCCATTAGCATTTTAAATACTATGACTTCCCTACACAAATTCTTATTGCAAGTGTAGGCATTTGTGATATATACCTAAGAAAACCAAGTGAGGGCTTGGTCAAACCTTTTATTTGTACCAAGCACTTTGGACATACTCACTGTTTTATTAGCTGTTAAATCATCTAGCTTGTGCATTATTTCTACTGTTATGAGCCAGAAACACAAACTGCAATATTCTTGTAAGGGGAAAGCATTTTTGGCTTATAGCAGGTGGGGTGTGGCACTGTTTCAGTCACTTCTTATATATACCTATAGCTCTAGTGATTATAATTGGGCTTATGCTTGTCCTAACCTTCAATACAGAAAAAGAGAAATGTAAGTGGGACTAACTTATCAAACTTGTAATCAAAAGTTGTTCTGTTTTGTGGTTGGTTTTGGGTGGAGGTTTTCTGTTGTTGTTGGTTGGTTTTGGTTTTTTGTTTTGTTTTGTTTTAGGACTAATAATCGTTATCTCTACCAGTCCAAGAGAATGAGAAGTTGGAAAATGCAGCATTCCAGCTGGAGGAATTTAAGTCCTATTTCTTCAGCTTTATTTTCCAACTAAAGTAGCTCTACTGGCAAGGGTAGAGGTGTTAACACATTGGATCAATATCCAAGTGACTTCTACTCTTCTGGTCTACTTTTTCAGTCCTCAACAGATGAAAAGGGAAAAGGAAGAATAGTCAACAGAAAGAAAAAAGTCCTTAAGAGACCTAAAAGCTGAATTTATGTTCTCTTGTTCTCATTTAAAAAATAAATTTGCAAGATGATAAACCCATAGTTGGTAACTCATGGTAGTTTTAGATTTGACATAGTCCTTTGATTACTGTGCATGGATCAGGAAAGGTCTACATTATTCTGGTTTAAAAGTGCTCACATGAGACTTAGACTAACTAAATAATGTATATTGTGTAACCTAGTTTAGCATACACCTTCAAAAAAAGATGTGTTATTAGGGAATGCAAGTTTTCCATGACTGTGAAAAGTACAAGAAGTTAAGGCAACAGAAGGCTTCTGGAACAGTCAAAGGCCCCACAAAAGACTTAATTTCTAGAGGCTTTTGATAGTTGTGAAGACCTACTGCTAAGCAAAAGTCTGTACTCTCTGGTCAGAGCTGTGAAGGTCTGATTGACCTCAAGGTAAAACCTAAGCTATTTGACTCTTGGTGGTTTCAGGCAAAGGACTTGCAGATAACGAACTTCATAGCACCTCCACTGCCAGGTGGGTTCTGGACTCTATGCTTAAGTGCATTATAAAGGAATTACCCTATCCCCACATACTCAGTTAAAAAAAACCCTAGCTCAGTAGGTGAGATTTACCAAGTGATATTGCTGATACACTTCAAAGCATATTGGATTTATTTATCATAGCCTATTTTCAGCCCAGCCAGATAGTCATACAAAAGGAAATAATTCATCAACCATATCTTCTCTACAAATCTATTTCTTTTATGAAGTTAAATCACTTGGTGCCATTGCTCAAGGCAGGATTTTCATATGTAACTTAGAAACCTGTGTCTGTGCAGGTCATCCTATACTCTCTTTGTAGCCAATGAAGAGAAAAATACAGATGCAAGTCCTCTCACCTGTTTTAGACATTTTATTTTCTGAAGTGTGTCTGAATCAAAGTTTGCATTACGTGTATCCAAAGAGCAATGAAGCTGGTGAAGGGTCTAGGGAAAAATGCCTATGACAAACTGATGGGGCAACTGGGGTTGTTTAGCCTGGGGGGGAAAAAAAAAAAAAAAAAAAAAAGGCTCAGGGGAGACCTTATTTCTCCCTATAACTACCTGAAAGGATGCTGTAGTGAGGTGGAGTTCAGTCTGTTCTCCCAAGTAACAAGCAATAGGACAAGAGGAAACAGCCTCAAGAAGTTGCACCAGGGGAGGCGTAGGTTGGACATTAGAAAAATATTCTTCACAGAAAGGGTTGTCAAGTGGTGGAGCCACACTCCCTGAAGGTATTTAAAAGACATGTGGATGTAGTGCTGAGGGACATGGTTTAGTGGTGACCTGGCAGTGCTGGGTTAATGGTTGGACTATGATCTTGAAGGTCTCTTCCAACCAAAATGTTTCAATGGTTTAGGGGTGGAATTGGCAGTGTTAGGTTTACAGTTGGACTCAATGATCTTAGGGTCTTTTCCAACCTAAGTCATTCTATGTGCCTACATTTAACCAAATTAATCTCTTCCCTGGAATTTTTCAGACCATATTGATGAATTTAATATTATTAGAAGTAGAAACTGCATCTCTTCTTTTAAATAGGTAGATTAAAATTGTTCCAAAGTCATGCTCTTCTCAGTATTGTGTTGCTTGAAATGCTGTGGTAAGTTCTCCAAGTAAAGGGACTCTTACAGTAAAAATATTCTCAGTCACAGATTGAGCTGGCCCCAGACACTGAAAGCGGGATAGAAATCTTTATAGCTGATTCACAGAAGTGTTATTCATCCTAAATGCTTTAAAAAAAAAAAAAAAAAATTCAAACCAAAAAGCTCATTTCAGGGAAGCATAATATGAGAGAGAAGCACTACTTTGAGCATAAAGGTTGTCTGGCTGGCTGTGGATCTGAAAAACTTTATACCTGGAAGAGAATACATGGTGAAAAAGAAAGATTGCTAACCCATGCTGTTGTCTGTGATTTTTTTAGCTTCTAACTTTAAAAGATGAATTAGCTGTTCATCAACCAAGATCTATATATGACATACTACAAGAAAGATTATATTGCTGCTATGATGGCTTTTAAATAAGACATTTCTGACATTGGATCTTTGGGGGACCCTATCTCTTGATTGCTTAGCCTCCTTGTTATTGAGAAACTAGTCTTTACTTACTTACATTACCTCTTAAAAAAATCCTACAAGAAACTCTTGACGCTCCAATTCTTGCATTGCATTTCTTTGCAGTATAAGCTCTTCATTTCAGCACTTCAGATATGAATTTTTATATGCAGCAATTTATTTTCTAGCTTTCTGTGAATTTGAATGTGTAATGCTTTGTTAAAATTCTTAAAATTCTCTTCACAAGGCTCTGTTTGCCTGATATGCTTAGTTGCCCACCATCTCCTCTTATCAATACATTTACATGTACGTGTCCCAGTGTTATTGTGTTATTGTTTAGTTGGTGATATTTTTAATCATCAAAACAATTTGCAAACACTGTCCTTAGAACCTTCATGGTAAGACTTTGGAGCATCATTAGCACCTTTCACTATAGAAATAGTAGATGACAAAGTTTCTGAAGGAGCATAAGGTTATGATTAGAAGTCACATCTCTGTATATTCAGACTGTTTGAACTTCTTTTTTCCTTCTGCCAAGCTCCGTTTTGGTGACATAAGCCAAATGTAATAACAACCCTTTTCTAAAGTATTTTGAAATTTGGTGTAGAATTAGGCTGCTGCACTTTTGTGCATCACATCAAGGAGAGAACATCATCTGCCCTTCCCTCCATTCTCCCCTTCTTTCCCCATCCCACAACCTTTTCAGCATCTCTTGCAGTTTGATATTTCTTGAGAAAGTAGAGACTTGTGTTTGGTCTCTGCAAGCCTATCAGATGTAGACTCATGGGAGGCATGGATTGCAATTTTTTTTGTAATTTGTCACTACTGGGGAATAGAATAGTGACTTTTGTAATGTTAGAAATAGTCTACTTTAAATGTGAATAATTTCAAGTTTTTGTAATTTAATGTATTTTGATTGTGTCATTTGTACATTTAGCTCCTCTTCCTCATAACTAAAAGACTACTTGATAAATAAATATTCTAGTTATAGACAGGATATCAGAGTCTGGTATATATTAACATAAAGCTACAGTAAAGCTTTGAGCTCATCCATTAGTATGGCAACTTGGAGTGCTGCTTTTAACAAGTGTCTTGGTTTTGAAAGTATCTCCTTAAAACAAATATCAGTGATCAAACGTAATTTATACAATAAGAATCCATTCACCTTTATAGCATTTCTACCATATTCAAAATTATATTTGTTTTAGTTTTTACACATTTTAAATACATTAAAGTTTTGTAAGAGTACTTGTATCTCATTTCAATTATTTTAGTTCAGTCTATTTTGTTTTTCTATTTTGTTTTATTTATAACTTTAATCAAAAATAGTAGATACAGCAGATGGAGCTAATGTCAGGGCTTGCTCAGCTGTTGTAACCAAGACCACCAGCCTGCATGAACTATGCTCTTAGCATTTCATATCTGGGTCACAACTTAGGCTTTGTATGTGGCTCAAGAAAGTTTGGATGTTTTATCTGATCAATGAAAGACATTTAGGCTTTTTTTTTTCCCCCTCAGATATGTCCTTGCAGAATGCTGCCCAATATGATGGGAGCTTTTGGGTATCTATGCCAATAGGCAATAACCTGTTCACATGATAAAAATGAGAAAGCATTTTACAGTATAAGGGACGGAACTGTATAATTAGGGATCAATAACAAGAATTCTTACTGTTTCCATTGAGACTATGTACTGGAGACAGCCTTTTGAAAGGCTTCACCAAGACACTATTTGGGCTACTTTTCTGGACATTTACATTCTGGAAAAATTAAACTATAAGGGTGTAGAGGAAGAATAGCAAGATGATTAAAGAAATGGATTATACAACAGAGAAGTTAGAAGAGCATGGACATTTTTGTCTTGCCAAAGAAAGTCAAGAGGGGGCAAACAGGAAGGTAAGATCTTTTTCAAAGATACCATCAGTAAAACTTCAAGTAAATACAAACTGGTAGTGAATCAACTGAAACTGGAAATTGGGAAAGGAAAATAAGTGCTTCCATCCTCATCAGCATGAAACTGAATAAACCTTCCAGACAAAGCAGCTAAAACAAGGAAATCTCACTGTTTTAAAATAGAGTTCAATCACTTCATGCAGGGATTTATATACATAAGAATTGCTGCAGACAGAAAACCAGGTCTGTCTTACAGGTGCTTGAATTGCTGGTGCAGTGGTACAGCCAAAAATTTTACTTGCACGACACTTATACTGTAATAAGCCTCTGCATCAGAATTTCTTTTGGTTACCTGCCAAGAGCAATAAAGTCCTTTTTGCCTGTGACATATCATTTGTTTTCCAAGTTTTTCTTCTCCTTCCTCTGAATCTAGTGAGATTAAGTCTAGAGCGTCTTTCAGCATTTTGCTTTATTGCCCCAAAGTTGACCCCATTGACTGGCTGCAGATAGAGACAGGGTGCAAGTATCACTTGCCAATGTGCCTACCAGCATGCAATTCCCATGGCTAGGGCAGCAATTCCACTCAACTTCCCCCAGCCTAAGTCAAACCACCTCAGTCCAAGCTGAGAAAAGCAAGAAGATGAGCCAAAAAAACCCCAAAACAGTCCCTTACCTTTAATATGAGACACAATTTTTTGGACCTATGGACATTTTTCACTTCATATTACCTGCTACTGCAAGTACTTAGGGCACCTACAACACTCTTACTTGTCTATGGCTTCTGACATTTTCCACATATAGCCTGTGCTTTTAACAGCATTGTCAAGCAATTTGTTCCTGCTCTGCTTGCAAACATGCAAAGTAGATGTTTTGCAGACCTTCTAAATCAGACACCTGTGGTTAAATAGCCTGTGCATGCAGGAGGCTGGTATAAGCCTTCCAAACCATTAATAACACTTAGAAGAAATTTAATTCTGTAAAACAAGTAGTTGTAGATGTGGAACATATGTTTATGTAAGTGCTCTGAGACAGCAGTTGAGTTCTTCTGAAGTTGATTGTATTTACCTTAGGCAGAAGCATTTTTCAAGCCCTGTTTGGAATAGTTGACATCAAGCCCTAAAAAACTTACTCTGAGAATCAGATTACTAAAATAAAGGAAAATGCCCAAACTAATTTCCTAATACTCTTCCAGCCTCAAGACTAATTTTAACACCTCCCCCTTGACCAGTAGCTCTAGCTGACAATAGTTAACTCCAGAGACTAGCTTCTTCCTACTTATGATAATGTGTTCAAATACTTACTGTACACAGAGATCCCAGAGTGTTTTTTTCCTCTCCACTGGAAGGCTACTTGCTAGCCTTAGCCTCTCCCCTGCTTTGCTTTAGAAACTTCCCCTCCCCAGGTGGCTTCTAAAAACCACCTGGCCCTACCCAGTTCTTTGACCTCCCCTCCCAGCCCATTCCATCACCTTACTTGGCACTTGCCCTCTACAAATGGTGATGGAATTGATTCCATTTGGGCTGGTCTACACTGTCATGCTCCTTACCTTAGCCAACTATGTAAGGCAGGGTGAAAGCACTCAGCATACTACTTTATGATGCTGTTAATCATTAGAATTTTTTTAACTGAACAAAACATGCTGCAAAATCAGTATGCAGTAATACTAACTATTACCATTTGTTTCATCTGCAGTGACAAGGCAGTATGACCTCGCTGCATCTTTCCTGTAGTTCAGCTATTGTAGCTATCACAGCTGTGATTTTCAAGAATTGTCATGGTGGTTTGGACATGCTGCTGACAAAAATAAGTGAATTGTGAGTTCAGTGTCACAGCTAGCTTTAAAAATTAATTCATTTATCTGGTTTTGTTACTAAGATCTAAGATCTCTCCTTTTAGTTTTATGTAATCACAATACTTGCTGAAAGAGAAAGGGAATCCTAGTGATGTATGCAGAAGGACTCCTTCCAGAACAGGAAAGGACCAGAAATGAAATCACCCTGCTATATAAATGCAGGAGTGAATTATACATAAGAACAGAATTATGCTGATTGAAAGCAAATGGGGAGGGGGGGGAAGCAGCTATATCTGTTATTTAATAACATTTTTTAATTACAGTTTTCAAAAGTGTCATCTCCTCTAGCCATGCATTATTTCTGAAGTTGTTTAAAACATGTAGTGGAAGTTCTAGGTGTGGGAGTTACAGTATAAGCTATCAAGGAAAACAATATATGGATTTATACACAGAAATCAAAACAGAGAAAGATGATCTATTTAATCATTTACATAGGGCTGTATTACATTATAATTTATCACAAATACCAACCCCTGTAATATCAGAGATTAGTTTTCCCCATAGAATAGTATTTTTAGAGGTGATCATATACCAATTATTATTAATATCATAAAAGATGAAGTGTCATACAAGAAGCAACTCTCTAGGGTGAGAAATGCTGAAGCATCAGGTCTATAAAGCATCTGTCTACTTAATGGGTTGAAACACTGCCACATCTAAGCACCTCAAAACCACCCTGCAGGTAGGAAGGCATCAGGATCCACACATCATCTCTTATATCCTGCAGATACACTCAACTTATTTTTCTTACTTGCTAGGAGTTTAGCAATGGTGTCCAAAACACTGGTTTTAAACAAACTGCTGCAAGGATTATGGACCATGTTACCCAATGGACGTCCTGTTTCCATATGTTGCTGGTCACTTTTCACTTCAGATCGCAAAATGTGTTCAAGCTAGAGACTCTGAGGGAAGTTGTGAGCTAGGTATACCTAGTGATGGGTCCTTCAACTCTGGATTGTGCTTTACCCCTTCAACAGCCACGTTCTGGAGATTGGCATGGTCCCTGCACACTGCAAGTGTGTTCGTGGTACGCTATCATCATGAAAAAAAATTTAAAAAGAGGAATTTGGAAAATGCGAATGTAATATCTACAGACCGTAATCAATGGTAATAGAGAAGGAGAGCGAACAGAATATTAGAAGAATTTGAGCCACCAGCAGCCCTGGAGCTAACATCAAGAAAGTGAAAAAGAGATGACAACAAATGTCATAGCCCTGAGCCCAGCCAGCCAAACCCCTCAAAGTGAGAGGCCGGCCGCAAAGTGTACTGATGCACTCGGTGTCTTGACAGTGAGTCTAACCCTCCTCTGGATAGGCAAGTCAGGGAAAGGAGACAAGGTACAGGAGATAGTCAGTTCTCATATACACACATATATTGGAATGGGGTGAGAAAATGAATCAGTTTATTTGGAGAAGAGTGAGACTAACGGGGATTTCACTAAATGACCTTTAAAAGTCCTTTCCAACTCTAACTATTCATGATTCTATGATAAAGGAGGTGCAAACAGCCTGTGCAGAAAAAAAAAAAAACAAAAAAAAAAAAAAACAACTAATTATGGGAAAATGAGGAAAAAAAAAAAAGGGGGGGTTGGGAGGTGGTGGGGATGGTGATGTAAAAAGATTGCAGTGTCAAAAACGTTCATTTTTTGGAAGAAGAACATCAGCCAGCAGGTTGGACTGCACACTGGGTAGAAAGCAGTGAAGAAGAAAAGAGGGAAAAATGGTAAGAACAAAAAGCAGCAGCAGCTAATGGGATAAGTTGCTGTGAAAACAAGTTGAAAGAGTTAGAGATGGATAGGCAAATGTCCCTGTGCCATGTAGAGGTCTAAATGGGTGTGGGAGGAGAGTGTCACCCACTTCACGCAGGCAAAATCTGACATAAAATACTGGCTCTGTCTATTGTCCAGAGTTGCTGAAACCCCATCCTAAAGAAAGCATGCTTTTACAGAGATAGTCTTTCATAATTTCTTCTCTTCTAACCCTGAACCCCTCAAGGAAATCCAGAAAGAAACTTCTTTAAGTCATGATGGAGGTAAACACTTGTATCATTAAAAGGTAAGTGTTAAAATAGATGCCACTTTAGTTTATTTTCACTTGCTAAATTCAAGAAACAGTGTGAAGTAGAAGTGAAGGTGCTAGAGAGAAAGAGCTCTTTGCTAAAAGCTCATTTAACAGTTACCCTTCCAGACTATGCCAATACCTGAAACATAGAAAAATATTTATTTATGCTTTTGTATTTTACAGTGATGACAAAGAAAAGCCTTCTCTGATTTCTAGGTCTTAGGCAAGAAATTTCATCCAGTTTTGTAGGGAGATGTCTCCTGCTCTAGCGAACCTGCAGAGCAGAGTAACAAATGCGGGGCCTTAATGAGTCATGTAATCCTATTGACTCCTAAAAAAGAACGCAACACATACAATGGAGATAAAATGTACTTAGAGGCAGAAGCTGGAATCCCTAAAGACAAATGAACAGCAGAAGAAATGCTCTGAGGCATGAAACAGCCAAAAGTACAACTACAGAAACTAGATAAAGCCAAAGTCTGACAGCTTGGGTTTTGGCATTAATGAAGAAGTTAAACAGTCAAAAGAAATCTTGTTAAACACCTGATCCTTGTGTTTGCTGCTGTTCCATCCAAACGTTATTTAAATTCTGTTCTTTCCTTAATTAGTTTTAAGTTCCAATATCATGTCACTCGCACAGTCAGTATCTTGCTTCTCTCCTTTTGTTCAAGCCAGAAGCAATTCTGCTTTTATTGAGAGCTGGCTACTCTTGGTGCTTCAATCCTTCACTTATATACAAATATATAAGTAGATAGAGGTATAAATATGTGCATATATTAGATATTTATGCATTTTCTTCATGATATACAGTAGCTGGATACTTCTTTAACACATTATTCCTGTTCTTGTGGATTATGGGGACCAATATCCAGAGATTTGAGGACACACAATATAGAAGTATTTACTTCAAATGCTCAGAACAAATGCCCCCTCAAAAAAAAAAAAAAAAAAAAAGGCCTCCATGTCTTCTGCTAAAACATGTGGGAGAAAAAGAGGCTTCAGTGACCTCAAGATGTGAAAGGTGGCCAGGTCACTTCAGCAAGTATCAGATCATTTACTGTAAACATAATGGAAAGCTGTGATTTGTAGTATGCTCAGTTTTTGAGAGGATGTGCTTTAAGTCAGGGTGTACCCTGAAGACAGGAAAGAGAACAGACATGAAAAGAGAAGCCATAGGAAACTGCATCTGGCTTTTCTCTCTTTCTTCACACTTTTCTCCCTTATCATTCTTCTTCCACTCTTTTTTTCTCTCCCCCTCCCTTGAAAACTCTGCTTTTACTGGCAGCATCCAGCATTCACACCTGCTTGTACCTACCCTTCTCCCAGTCATTCCTGCAGAGCTGGAGCCAGCTGCTCTATTTTATTACCAACCCTTTCCTTAACTTGCCACACAAGCCTGTTAGGAGACAAAAATAAACACAACTATTGAAACGCTGTTGCCAAGCTTCTTAACTGCAATCCTTGCCTGAAGTGCAGCCTAAATCAGAGTGCAGTGACATCCTCCTGAAAAACCACCCATAAGCCAGTGGGTTTTGTCCGTAGAAGTTCTAAAGGTCCTGGAGCAACCAGCAATAAATCTAAATCTTCAGATCAGCATCAGCTTTAGGCATTCACTAAGTTGGTGTTTCAAGTTATATGCTTAGCTCCTGAGTCTGCCAGTACTTGAGCCCTGGCAGTAGCCTTCATCTATCCATGTGGGTCCTGTGATATTTAGGAATGAACCTACTTCCTTGAGTTTTTTAGGCACAAATCATAAAGCCAATACCAGCATTAATTACATCCTTAGCTACACACATAGTAGTCCATGGCTAGTTTGTCTCATCTTCACCATTCTGCATCCAAACTCTTCTTGTACTGCAGAATCCTCCATAATTCAAAAGTTCCCTCTGTCAGCACTTTTCCATCACCACATCACTCTCCTCTCTTTCCTGTGCCTCTTGCTCTATCAAAGGAGCTCAAGAACACCACCACCAGTAAGGTAGGGGAGGATCCTGGCTCACCTCACTCCTTCCTGGGCAAATAACACCTGCCATAGGTACATTTTGGCTGGTCTGCTTTCTGTTACAGTCCCCACGCTGCTGTCAGGGATGACAGCACTTGCTAGGGGCAGTCCCAGAGCAGTTCCAGTCTTCACAGGAATCACTCTGGGGCCAGTATCAGACCTCCTTTGCACTGAAAAGGTGAAATACAGTGATAGCAGCTATCAGGTCACACATTTCTGAAAACACACAGCCAGCTGTCCAAAACTTGACCGGTGCCACATTGGCTAAAAGTGGCTTCGAAGAACAGATACTTTCTTAAAACCCTAGGATAATTCCTGTTTAAATTTCCTTGCTTAGGAGATTTGCTGTTATAAGACTGCTATTTTCTTCCTGACTAGCCAGACCTGCAGTCCTTCCTTAACTCTCCAGTCAGGATAATGTGACATTTCGTTAGACCTTACTAATTCTGGCTTAACACACTCCAACATTGGAAACTATTTTAAGAGGTGGGGGAAAGTTATTCAAGAAAGGGAAGCATTACTCATGATAGATAAGTCAACAGTTGTGTCTTCATAAGCCGAGGGAGAGTATAAGTTTGAGATTTGAGAGGAAAATAATGAGATTAAACACTTCTTTGCCTTTTCATTATACATCCAGTTAAAGATATATTTTCTCTGTGGAAATGTGAATATGAATCTCTGAGATGTTCTTCGTATTACCCTCTTACCTCATAACTTTTATCTGAAATTTTGCAGCATCAAATCTTGGCTTCAAATTCTTGAACTGTCTATAAACAATAGTGAAAAATTTCTGGGGGAGCGAGTGCAATAGAATTCTAATAAAAATATAAAAGAAAATATTCTCCTGCTCCCAAAGAAAGTGATCTATGGGCACTTATATATTTTCAGTTTAAAATTGTTTTAGCTAAACTTCTTCACCAACACAATGTACTTATAGTAAGTTGCATTTTTTTCCATTTTTAAACATTCAAATTTTGCAGACTGATTTTCTTGCTGCCGTACATTCCTTCTTTTGTAATACAAAGGGATGCTGATGATAACAACAAATTGTTTTCTGTGTGCTGGAAGGAGTCAAAATGTCCTGTTTCAATTATGGCTAATTACTGTAGCTTTGCTACCTCTATCCCCTGCACTGAAAATTCATGCCTCATTCAAGCCTCTTGCCCTTCTTTGACCTCTCCTTGCTTACCTAATGTTTTATTCATTATAAGATAGGCAGGAAATGTCATGTCATTAGTGTTGTATTTGTCTGCTTTGAAGAATATCTCCCACTTTGTGACAAATTTCTGGGGGAGTGAGTTACTTCTTTAAAAAAAGACTTTAACCCATTGTTACTACTTACAGCATGTAGCTTCTTGAAGGCAGATATTTAAATATTAATAAGTTTGAAGCCCTAAAAGTTTCTAACAAGGCAAAACCACTTCTGCAGGTCTTGTAGTATGATCAGTATCTCCCTCCCTCTCCTCCCTTTCCTTGTTAGATGCTCAGATTCTCAGATGTGTTATACATGTAAACTGATGAGATAGATCTTGAAATTCCCAACTTTTCTGTAGTACACATCTGCTGCAGAGAACTGGCAAGCCTAAAAAGTTCAGCTGCAAATGCATCAGCTTGAACCTAAGAAGTACAGATTGGAGGGAGTGACTCACTAGTTCACGATGAAGCAGCTTTGTGCAGTCAACTTCTTCCTACATTAAAAAGCTCTGGGAGAAAAGGTTTGAGGGGTTGGGGTCTGTGCTGATTTTTTTGCTTCTGTGTAGACTTCCATTCCATATTAACTTCTGGTTTTGTATAAAATGAAATAAACCTATCTTTCTTCACAGTGGGGAAAACCTTCAGAAAAGACCTTTAATAAACTCATTGGTCTACTATCCATTTTTTTCTGTGAATTTGCCAAGATAGGCTCAAGTGTGCACAGACACCCCTTACTACTCTAAGAATAAAAAAAGAAAATTTCTCTAGAGTGACTGATATGATGAGTGTGTGCATGCATTTATTGAAGCAAGGAGAAACTGGATGATGTGCAAGTGACCATCCTTAACATTAAGAAGTTATCTGGTTTCTGATCCATAGTGAAAGAGAGCACTGGAAAATTGCAAATCTTTCCACAGTGAATGAACAATAGATAATGCAGATATCTTGGCTCACAGGTGAGGTAGCCCACAGCAACTGGAGCAAATGAGAAATAATGTAGTTTTTACTCATAGCAAAAGGCTAGCCATTAAGAATTTGCAGCCTACAGTTGCTCATTGGTGCGATGAAAGTTTTTCTCTGAGAATAAATAATAGCAGCAGTGGTCTGTGACTTACACTGAAAAACAGCCATTATCATGCCGGAGCAGATTTGTACCTCAACTTTAATCAAAAACAGGCAGACTGCTAAGCTGGCCACCCTGGGTTGGAGAAGGATAAAGAAGAGGAGGTCATTTTATATATTTGGAACTAGACACTTCACTGCATGTTTTTTGAACTCCAACACATCATTTTTTTAAATTAAAACATACCATGAAGCATAGGCACTTTTAATGGATAAAAAGATGTAGTTTAGCACACGATTAGGTGAAAGACCTCAGAAAGACTGTCCTTGAATATATTTTCATTCAGGAAAAATCCAGATGTCTTTACCTAAATCTGTAGTCGCTCTATTTTATAAATTTTCTAAAAGTATAAAAGAAAGCTGGCCATTTCTTACTTCATTGTCTTCTAGAGAGGAACACAATTACTTTTGTGCAGTTTTCAGGTACAATGCAAAAATAACCAATGCACAGGATTTCAAAAATCACTGATTTAAATAGCATTAAAAATTAATGTCTTCAGAAAAGAAGTCCTATTTTTTCCTTATTTAATTACAAACCTCTCTACAACATTCTCAAATACATCAAAAAGGAAATGCCCTTTGTGCAGAAAGTTTTAAAGTGCTTTATTACTTCATGTAAACCAATCATGATTGAGATGTAACCTCAGCCAGGCTGCTGGCTAATTTTTCTAAACAGATGCAGCTTTTGGGTATGGCTTTAGATTGAAGTCCTGAAATGAAATGTAATTTAGCAGAACAGAAAGCAATTCTTTGACTGCACACCACCAAATAAATCTATTTCAAAAAGTAGCTCTGAAAGTGGCATCCTTTGGAGCTGTATTCATCAGGGCCCCACAGAGACCAGTCAAATTTCAAAATATTGAGTAGAAGTTGAGGTTCTTAGATTGCCCAAATCTTACCTTCCTTTTACAGTGGTACTTGCCCTTACAAATATCCGTTTTTTGTTAAGATGCGTGACTTGTAGAATTGATACTTTCTGGTACATCCTTGCAACTTTGAGGAAACTCTGGTGAGAAATAGCTTTGGCCGAGGGGGAGCTTTCACTCTGGTCGCATCCTACACGTGTACTCCTCTCTGTGCCTCCCTGGCAGCAGCTCTCGATGTTTGCTCCAATGCCAATCCAGTATTGCTGAAAAACAGATCAAACAATGATGGAGATATTCCACTCCCAGGCTGGCTGAAGCCATTTATATTCAAACAATGCTAACATATATAGCAATCCAAACCAGTGAAATGTAATAGAAATGCTTCCCAGGACCATTTCTGTTAAGTCTGGAGGAAGTTTATTTGCCTCCTCTGGAAGAAAAATATCATTAATACTTTTAGCAGAAACCAGATATATCTATCACCACTTCTGTACACCACACAGGATTTTTTCCCCAAAAGCTACTTGGACAGCAGCACTTGCATCAGGAAGGAAGGAGTTAAAAACTCTGAAGAGGTTTCTGTAAACTGCTGTAGTGTTCAGTACCCTGAACTCTGATAGTAAAGTGGAACAAACAGAAAAGTTGTTTGTCTCCCAATCAGTTGCCAAGCTATTTATAAAGTTTACAGCAAGATTTCCTTTCGTTTTTCTAAAAACTTCGTCTGTATTAGGCCCTGCATCACCAGCAACTACACATTAAAACAGAAAAGTCACCATTTCAGGAAAGATTGAGCTATGTGATCACTTTGGTAAAAGAGTATTGCATATGACTAGAATGCTTTAATGATATGTATTGCTCTGTGAGATACTCAACGTACTTAGTCTACATGTTATGCCAGTCAAGAAACAGCAGATAAATTTTAATATTTTAGGCCCTGTCCTCAGTCTGTTAATCCCTGTTTTTCCTCACGAGAAGTGCTCTGACTGATTAAATGACAAAAACCACCAAGTAATTTTAGTAACACAGGTTTCAGAGAGAGATACTGGTGTACATCATGAGGTTCAGGTGACCCAGAACCAACATGCTACATCAACAGGTCTATTTAACACAACTGAAATTGTTATTTTCCTTTAATTTTGAGGAGACTGAGGCACTTAATTCTTTCCTTAACTAAAGCACGCTATTTTCCAGATTACTTGGAAAAAACTGCTTTAATTCCCCAAAGCGAAAGCCCAAAATTTGGCATGTGAAGGACAGACAGAGACATGGAACTCTGGTTACAGCTTTGTTGACAGGTTAGATGAGGTAGTTTTACTTCATATTTCTTTATATATATTAATTTAAAAAAAACAAAAACAAAAACTTTTTCTCCTTGTAAATTAAGTTCAAGCTCTTTTTCAGTCTTAATCAAGAAATTGTCCTTTTCAGTTTCCTGACCTGTCATGGTTTGAGAGATAAATCATTAAAATTGTGACAAAACTGTATGGTTTTCATCAGCCATCTGAAGATATTTGAAATTCCCTCTGGTTCAGTTTTGCCAGTTATTTAATGTGCTGAGCCATTTTTTTTTTTTGTCTTCTTGCAAGGCCTGAAGGAAGTAGGCTTTGAAAGGAAAGAATCTTTTTTAAAAAGTAGATAAAGGGGCATTTATGTTAACTTCTTTCTTTTACTTATGCAGTTTACTGTGGAATGATCCATATAGAAAAGTGCAGAGCAACTCTGACTACTTAGCCTTGCTTATTCTATCTTATGTTTTTAGACTTCAGTCCATTGAAGAATGTTAGGGCTAATATGAAGTGTCCTTCACAGTAGTTCACAGCCTCACATGGGAGCTTTTAGATTCTTTACATTACAGTATTTACCTTCATGTGAGAAAGTTCTCTCAGTCATCGTTACTCAATGCCTGGGACCCTAAATTGTTATAGACGTGTATCCATTAATTTGATTTGTGTTTCATAATTGACTTGTCCTAAAGCAAAAGAGAAGGAAATGAATGCTGACATAATTTTGTTCAATTGCTACTTAGGTTATATAATTCCATAAGGTTATTAGTCAAATTATTACCACTTATTGACATTAATTAACAGTAATGTTTGCAGATGGTTAGAGCTTGCATATAGAATCATAGAATTGTCAGGGTTGGAAGGTGGCCTTAAAGATCACCTAGTTCCAACCCCCCTGCCAATGGCAGGGACACCTCCCACCAGAGCAGGTTGCTCAGAGCCCCATCCAGCCTGGTCTTAAAAACTTCCAAGGATGGGGTCTCCACCACCTCTCTGGGCAACCTGTTCCAGTGTCTCACCACCCTCATGGTGAAGAAATTCT
>JANIJG010009914.1:0-45160 GCA_024611175.1 Megaceryle torquata
CCCCCCCCCCCCCCATCCCGCCCTGTCCCCCCCCATCCCGCCCTGTCACCCCTTGTTTCCAATCAGGCACAGCCGGGCCCGCGCTTAGCTCCCGGCTGGAGCCCAGCGGAGCCTTTCGAGCGGGGAAGAGGGTGCGGGGCGGAGGCCCTGCCCGCATCCCGCCAACCCACTGCCCGGCCGGAGAGCGGGAACGAGCCAGCCCAAGAGCGGCCGCGCGGCGGAGAGGAAGGATCGCAGGAGCTGTCCCTTCCTGGCGGGGCCAGCGCACACAGAGCCGGTAGCGGCCGCACTCACCCGCGGCTGCGGCGCGCCATGGCGGGAGCGGGAGCAGGACCGGGCGGCAGCGGCGGCGGCGGCGCTTTCCTATCTCGCGCCAACGGAGCCCCCCCCAGCGCGGGGCCGGGCCGCGCACGCGCGCAGCCGCCTCCCGCCTCACAAAGAGGCGCGCGCGGGAGGGCGCCCGCCCGCCCCGCCTCCGTTACCGAGCCGAGACACCACCGAGCCTCTTCCCTCCCCCCCCTTCCCCTCTTCTCAAAGCAGCCCCTCCAGGGAGTCCTGGGCAGGGGGATCCCCCCCCCCGCCCGCAGGTCACCGCTGCCCTGCGCCACCCGCAACCCACGCTCCCCGGGAACGCGGCTCCGGGCGGGCCTGGGATGCTCCGAGAACCCCTCCGGGCACGGCTCTAGGAAGCGGTTTATTGCTGCCGCAGCCCGACCGCGGTCACCTCATTCCATAGCCCGCCCCGGGACCCCCGGCAGCCGCCTCCCATCAAAAACCGGACAAATACAAAACTAAAACCCAAGCACCGTCCCCACGTGGCTTTGTCAGCCCCGGGGGTGCACTGAGGGGTGCCCCCGGGACAGCACGGGGCTGGCGCTTCCTCAGGGAGCAGAGCCCGGCTGCCCCCGGTGTCCCCGCCGGGCATCGGCCCTGTCACACCGCGCACCGAGAGCTGCAGCAGCGGGAGCCGCCAGCCGGGGACAGCCCGTGCCGAGCGCGGCAGCCTGGTGGACACGGCAGTTCCGGATCCCCGCTGTTGTCACCCTGTCCGCGCCCACACCGCACACGGCTGCGGGGACACGGAGGGGCAACGAGGCTGGGGAAGGGTCTGGAGCACAAGTCCTGTGAGGAGCAGCTGAGGGAGCTGGGGTTGTTCAGTCTGGAGAGAAGGAGGCTCAGGGGAGACCTTCTGGCTCTTGACAACCACCTGAAATGAGGTTGAAGCCAGGTGGGGTTGGGCTCTGCTCCCAAGGAACAAGTGACAGGACAAGATGAAAGGGCTTCAAGTTGCCCCAGGGGAGGTTTAGGTTGGACATAAGGAAAAATTTCTTCCCTGAAAGTGTTGACCAAGCCTGTCCCACACTGCCCAGGGCAGGGGCAGAGTTCCCATCCCTGGGGGAGTTTCAAAGCCACGGAGATGTGGTGCTATGGAAGGTGGGTTAGTGGTGACCTGTCAGAGCTGGGTTCATGGGTGGACTTCATAATCTCAGAAGTCTCTTCCAAACACAGCAATTCTACACTGCTCACACTCAGCCTGTGCACACAGGTGCTCCTGGCCAGCATTTCAGTGCAAACACCACAAAACTGGAGACATGTCACCTCCTTTGGGACCCTTCCTGAGCATACTGTCCAGGGAGGAAGGCTCCATGTGTCATCCTCCTCCTGCAGTGGCTCCTACAAACACCCCTCTGCTCACTAGGGCTGCTGACAGGCTACAAACCCAACCCAGTCCTAGCAGGTTTGCCTTCAGCAGTGAGCTATGGCCCCAGCTACTGTCCTTAAAAAGAGCAAACAAAAACCCCTCCCACTCCCAAACTAGCTTAATTAGGAAATTAGCCTACCAATGAATTGCCAGAAACTATAAAACTGCTAGAAGTAACACTAGCAAAATGGATCAAGATCTCTAAGAAAGTCTCTACAGGAGCTGAAAGTAAGTAGTAGGGGTTTACTCTATTTCTCTTAACACGTACTTTTTATTTCTCTTAGTATTTCCCACATACTATTTCTTCTTTTTAATTATCTTTAAGGAAAAAGTATTTTAATCTCTTTAAAAAGCTTTTCTTCCTAGACTGACCAGGCTTCTTAGACTTACTGAGACCTTCTACACACCGTACAAAGCTAAGAGTAGGGATATGCAGGCTGAGAACAAACAAATCCAACTCTCTGGAGGCTCTATGATTACCTGTGAGCAATAAACAGGCTGTGGTACAACTATCTTGCTCTAGAGGACAGTGACAGGCTGGATACCCATCTACCTGTCCCGGAGCCTACTCAGCTCCTTGCTCTCCTAAGCAAGATTGAGACAGGGTTTTGCAAAAAGCGCTCCTGCTACTCGAAGTTTGCAACTCATTAGTGAACAGTAACAAACAACATGTTTATTCCAACAGAAACCTCCTGATTTCTCTAAGCCTGACAGTGGGATTCTGCACCATGTTGTCTACCAAGAGGCATAGTACCAGCATCCTGACCATAAAGGAAGTCCTAGAAAATGGGTTTGTGGCTGGGGCCTCCAGCCATACCTATCCTTCTCCTGTCCACACTCATTACATGGACTCTAGCCATGCCTCCAAACCAGACACCTGGGAGCTTCTCATGGACTTTGACAATGCAACAAAAGGCAGTTCCCTGAGCATTGTCAAGCAGCCAGAGTCTATGAGCAATTGTGTGAAAACTGACCTGAACAGCCTGACCCAGGGCACCTCTGACCTCAGTCTTGTCTGCTTCTGCAAGACCCACCATGGTCAGGCTGCCTTTGACCTGTCTGGCTTGCCTTGTGAACACCCCAGCAGAGCCGGCTCCCTGATGGATATCACATCGCAGAACACCTCAACACCCTGCAAGAAAGAGAAGCACCCCAAACTGCTGGAGAACCTGCTGTCCAAGAGCATTGAGCTTATTGGTGACACCTCAACCCTTGGGAAGACACCAGCACCCAGATGGGAGATCTCTGCAATAAAAGCCCCCCTGGACACCAGCCTGTCCCTTGATGCAAGTGCTGAGGAGCTGAGGTTACTGGGATGCTCCAGATCGGACACTCCATCCCTGGAGACATCTGTAGTAATTCCTCTGGCTTGGCCTGGAGCCTTCAAGAGGCAGCCTGTGCTGATCCACAAGTCTGCCACCCCCGAGACCCAGCTGAGCAATCCTGACCCCCTCCCTGTGCACAAGGCTCTGTGATGCTCTACCCAGGAGCGCAGAGAGCTGCGTGGTGCCAGCCTGGGGACCTTCTGTGCCACAGAAGATGGACAACCTCCACCCCCCCCCCCCCCCGCCCTGGGATAGGGGTTGGCCTGAGGAAGGTATCGCTCAAGGTGAAGGGTCCCATTTCCCCCCTCTGAGGTGACAATCTGCGAGCGGCTGGTGGAGGCATCTCGGGCTGGGGAGGGCAGTCCCCGAGAGCTGGCACCAGCTGAGCAGCCGCCCTGCTGGCTTCCCCCAACCCCCTTCCCCAATCGCTCTTTTTTGTACTAATGCAATAAAGAAATAAATTTCACTCTGCATGTGCTTTCTGGTGCTCTCTGGCTGCCCGCCTGGCCTGCAGCTGAGCTCCGCTGAACGCGGGCCCGGCTCTCGCGGAACCGCGATCCGGCTGCCGGAGCAGCCGCCTCCGGCACCTTCCTCACGGGCGAGGGGAGCGCCCTGGAGCTCCTGGGTCGGGGGAAGCCAGTCCGCGGCCGGCTAAGGAGGGGGGCGAAACACCGCCCCAAGATGGCCGGGCTCTGCTGAGCCCCGGGCGGGGAGCCCCGCGGCGGCC
This sequence comes from Megaceryle torquata, assembly GCA_024611175.1. Classification (NCBI taxonomy): domain Eukaryota; kingdom Metazoa; phylum Chordata; class Aves; order Coraciiformes; family Cerylidae; genus Megaceryle; species Megaceryle torquata. The sequence goes on from JANIJG010009914.1 coordinate 3,755, forward strand.
ACCGCCCTGGCCCGGCCCCGCTGCGCTCCCAGGTGCGCGGCTCGGGGCCGCCCTTCCCACCCGCCCCCGTTACCTGGCAGAGGGGCCCCGGGGAGTCTCGCTGTCGGAGCGGCTCCAGAGCGCGGCCTTGGCCCCCGCGGCCGGGTCATGGCGGCGGCGCTGCCCGGGCTGCCGGGGCCGGCCGGGTGCCGGGGCTCGTCGCTGCTCACGGGGAGCGCGGGCGGGGAGGCGGCGGCCGGGAGGAAGGCGCCGCCGGTGCTGGGGATCCCTCTTCTGGCGCACGGAGAGAACAACAGCCCGAGCACGGCGGGACCGGCGCCGCGCCGCCCGGCAAGGGCAGCGCCCGGCGGACTCGGCCCCCTCAGGCGGGAGCTCTGTGCGGGACTTGAACCCTCTCGCCCCTCTACTGTCAGAGCTTACCACCCTACCCAGCCTCTTGCTCTCCTTCCTATTTTTTCCCCATCACTACTTAGAGCGGACACAAAGAGAAGCAGAATTACTTGTTAAAACCACTTGCCAGGGCATTTACAGTTTGCTGAAGAACCAAGATACACTCCCCCCTCTTCTTTCAGTAGATTCAAGGGTGAGAAGTCCTGTTGCAGGAGAAGACAGGGACAGAGGAGGGAAAGCAGCAATAGGTGCTTGGAACCAATTTTCACAAATTACAGCAGTAATTTCATTAATATAGTAACTGTGGCTAGCTCTGTGCCTAATTTTCCACTGGTCTGGCCCCACTTCATGAAAGCCCTCACCTGCTTTTACTCCTAAATTCTATCAATCAGCCACAAGCTTTATGTGTAGCATTTTCCCAGGAGCAAAGCAACCATCTCTGCTTACAGATTAACAGTTTAAATACTTCCAGAGGGCCAAAGGGACAGCTTTGAAAGAAAGACTGAAGCTATTACATCCACAGGTATTGTACACTAGAGCTTCTGGACATAAAACCCCATCCCTTCTGTGAAATATCTGTTCTTTTACTGCAGCTGTCAGAGAAGCACTACAGTAAACAGGGAGCTGCTTGTATTCTCTGGCTGCTCATGTGACTTTTTTTTCTAAACCATGTTACAACATCAAGAGCAGGTGACAAAACTCAGAAAAAGGGCCCAGAAAAAGAAGGTATGTACAGTTTGAAGTATAAACAACACTAAACAGCACAAACCAGATCTCTGGTTAGGAGGAGGCTCAGAGGGTTGCTTGGTTCAGCTGCAGGCTGTGCTGGTTGACTGAACTGGTTCTGATAGTGCCCAGGAAAAATTAAGCTTATTGTGTAAATCTGTAGCTGGAATGTACAAAGTACTGTGGGTGTGACAAACACAACCATGCCCTTAAACAAAAATAAATGACTGAGAAAGAAATAGGAAAAAAAAAAAAAAAATCAATCATGCTGCTATAAAAAGAGGTACAACCACTAGCAGAGCTCAGCTGATCAGTAACTCAGCAGGTGCTTTGGGACACCTCCTTCAGAAAAACCTCTGCCAAGCTGGTGTCCAAGGCATGAAGCAATGTAAACTGAAAAGATTTTTCTTGGGATAAAAGATGAACGGATCTTTTGAGAAAAGAAGCTTTGACGTTACAAAACGTGGCAGGCAAGATGAAAGCACAGGCCACACAGAAGGCTCGAGTAGAGGGAGAATTTCTGTTTAATAGTTTTGAGTGTCAGACTGACATCCAAAAAATGCCTTCCTTCCAAGTGCAAACTCACAGTGCTGATATAAAAAAAGAGTCCTTCCAACAAAGACACACGGTGTTAATGATGTTGACACATCTTTTCCTCTCAGCACTCCTTTCCTCGACTCTATTTCTGCTGTGCATTGAGCTTCAACATTCCACAGTCAATGAATTTCATTTGAATTTCCATTTTCTGTGCATTACCTAGCTCACGATCTCTGGGAATGGGCTAGGTATCAAATAACTGTAACTAAATCATTCGTGGGTTTTTGCACAGTATCACATTTGCTTAATAATGATCCATTAGATCTTAAAGGGTTTTTCATCCAAATGCTGCCCCTTCTTTTCAAACTGATGTATTTCCAGGCTTAGATGGGGGCAGTGATCTGCAACAAGGTCATTATCGCTTAATTTCAGTTCTTTCCCTGCCCTGGATGAAATGTTTTCCTTCTACATTATCAAACCCACCCTCTCCCTGGTTCGCTTTGGCAGAGAGACAAAAGGAGACTGCCTCGGGGTGACAGACTAGTGTATTTTCAGCAGCTCCTGTGTTTATGGCTGTATTTTCTTTTCCACAGTTCACAAACCAAACCAACAATCTTGCTTTTAAGTGCAATTAAGGACTACATGTACACCAGGAGAACCCCCTTGCTACAAGAAAATAAATACTACAGTCAGAAAGAAGGACCAAACCCACATTTTCTTAGCATAAGATTATTTTTTATTTATATATTACAAAATTACAGTTTCAGTAAAGAAGTAGAAAAATAGGAAATTATTTGGAGTGAGCCTGCAAAATACAAGGACTTCCTCAGAAGGCATTAATTATCCAAACAACTACACATAAGGGATTCAAATGTTCAGTGAACTACTGAGATGTAGTCCTGATCACTAAGTATGTTTTCACTAAAAGGTCTATCTCAAACTGGGGAAAGGCAGGTCTCAGTTACCGTTCTGGAATCCAGCTTCACTTGTGTCAGTGTCATGTTCCTTAGGTGAGGAGAAAAAAACAGGGGAAAAAAAAGATAACAACAGGGTAGAAACATCAGATTTTTGTCTTAACCAGACTATCTATGAAACAGGGAACACTTGTTAGTAGAAACAGCTGATCTGCCAGTATGCTCCAGACAGCCTTTGAAGCATCACATTTACTAGGAAGAACTATCTGAAGACAGTTTGTGAGTAACAACGCTGGTTCCACACCCACGCCGACCACCCAGGAATGAGGGCCCCGCTGCCGTGACACAACGTGCCACCAACAAACGGCATTCGGCGGAAATCACCCGAACCACGCTCCAATGTAGTAATCCCCCAATTAAAACAAACGAGCTACTTAAATTGAGCACTACACATTCTCTACAGATTAATGGGCCTAAGTGTTGCGGATCACAGTGAGCTGCTCTGATTTATTATGTACCAAATGTCTGAACACATCACTGTACCTCTTGCCTGTGACAAGAGGAGCTGCTACAAAGACCTACCAGCCTCAGTGCTTATGCTACCAACTAATCACGTGTAATTTTGTTACTAAAATTACCTGATTTAGTTTCTTGAACTCAACCACTTGGAAGAAGATGTGCTCCAGGATATTTTTGGCATCTTGCTTCTCCTTTGGGAGTTTACTTGTTACTCCCAGGATATCGCCGCATTTCCGTACGTAGAATTCCAGGTCATCATCGGTACCTAAACAAGCGCCCCGGGGAAGAAGGCAGTTGAATATCCCATATATCTGCATCAGCTGGGTAAAAGTGTTCCACTTGTTGTCATTCTGGAAGGTGAAGTCCTAGAACTAAGTTCAGTGGACTAGCCATGATGTATTCTTGCAGCTAGTACTTTCTCATCATTTTTAGATTTCAGGTTTTTAGAATAACCTTAACATTTTAACTTCAAAGCATTAAAAAAAAAAGTGAAATAAATCAGCACGAGCATGCAAAGCAATTTATGCGTAATAAAGGAAACAGCAGCCAGAAAGATAATAAAATGTCGTGTAACAAACAAAATGTCACGGCACATAAATCATGTTATCAATTCCCAAGGTTTTCCAATTTCTTGAGATGACAGCAGTGGACTTTTATGAACGAGGCTCATGTTTTAAAATGAAATATAAACAATTTCCTCCAAAAATGTGGACTTCATATATAAATGTTTAAACCATCAGTCTGCTCCACTTACATTTGTTTGTAATCTCTGCAAGACGAGCTTTCTCAGAGGAAAAAGTTTCATCCAAATCAAACAGCTCCAGAGGGGGAGGAGGCAGTTCTCTGAAAGCAGGTGGAAAAACCTTGAAGAGACCAATTAGCATGGTTTATTGGCAAGTATTTTTCTTCTATTTTTAATAAGACGATAGCTTTGGACTTGAAGAAACCTTTCATAAAGTCAAAAGCAACTCCAAAGGTCACAGTACAAAGGTACACTTTTTGAAAAATTCCATTTCTGTTTTATAAAAATAACTAAATATTCCAAAAGAGTCACAGGTTTGGCAGTTTCCACCCAGCTCCACAACTAGACACACTGCATTTACAGTTTGTTTTCAGTTTTGCTCCCCGAGATCCAGGTGATAGCTAAGGTACTAAACCTGCTGTAACAGCTCACCTTGAAAACATACTCACACTAATTCTGGTAATTTTCATGCAGTTTCCACTTACCCCACAAGCTGGACTTGTGTTTTTAAAGAGCAGCTGATGAGACACTCCTCTCAGCTGCACCCCTGCTGCCATAAGAATCCTAGTAAGGGTTCCTCAGGGGTCAAGGTGAAGAAGAATGGAGCCACGATAGCAAAACTCACAGCTACTCAAAGATACCTGCTTTTCAAAATCATTATGACACTGCCATAGCTCATGTTGGTGCTTCCAGCCCAAATCCCTGCTGGGAAAAGTCTGGTCAGGCCTTGCTGTAAAAGACCAATGCTCTGCTTTCTACTTCCCCTTTAAAGGACATGGGAGAGGGAAGAAGAGTGGGGACAGACCAGCTCCTCCCCAGCAGTAATCAGGATGTTATTTACACCACCACTGCTTTCTGAAATACCACATGCTCTTTTCCCAGTGAAGGCCAAACCAGCACCTCCCAAGGCTGGAGCAGCTACTCATACAGAAGGCATTTTGCTTTGGTACCAGAGGACACATTTTCAAGTTTGGCTGATAACAGTTAGAAGCTCAAGTAAGTGTTCTTTCCTCCCTGCAATGTACTCAACACCCGAGTGATTAATTATTACAACAGCATTGCTCACTCTCCCCCCTGCCCCCCCCCCCCCAAAAAAAAAAAACCCCACGAACTATGGAGATGACACACAAGTTTTACATGAAACAGGATTCTCCATGCTCTGTGTTAGCAAGGGGACAACTCACAGCTGGCTGGAGGACAGGTAGTGGAGTCTCAAATTGTGGTTGAATGAGTTGGAGGGGTTCGTGCTTCACGTTCAGCTGCTCATAAGCTCTGCAGCACAGAAAAAGACGAAGTATGAGAGAAGAAATGATAAAACATCCATTTCCACTTGCAGGCTAGAGAGATGAATTTTTATTAAGACATCTGGGTCAACATTATGCACAGTCATAGTATAAAAAAAATGGGATGTTAATTTTGGAAGGACTCAAGAGAATTAGGTATCAGTAATAACTGACTTCTACAGTGAGGAGATTAGTTAAAGTTATGACAGAGAAGAAGAAAATGCTACATGGATATGTAAGATGATAAAAAAGAAGGAAGTCACACCACAATTCTTTGAGCAACTTTCAAAGGGTTGAATATGAAAAAGTGATTCAGCTCAGAAAGAGCAGACTTGGGATTTCAAAAAGGTTTTTCATGAAGCCCATAACCAAAATCTATTAAAAAAATCATGTTACAGGATGAGAAGGGAGATCCCACTATGAACTCGCATCTAGTGAAAATATGAGAAATACAGAGTAAGAAGAAAGCGTGTCCACAAGAGAGGGGAGTTTTATGGGAACTGTGTTAAGCCTGATACTATTCAACGAGTTCATCCATGATCTGAGTTACAAGGGGCAAAGCTGCTAGAGATAGAAAACTGGTAAAACTGAGCAGCAGATAAACCTCAAGACACAATTATTGGGTAATGCAAAGATTAATGAAATGCAGCTTCATTAAATGCCAAATAATTCAAAAGTGGAAAAACAACCAGTTATCACTCCAGAAAGTACTCAACACCACTGCAGATAGTTCTACTAAAAATATCAGTTCACTGAATCAGCATTAGTCAGAAACAAGGAAAAAACAATGTCAGAGACTACAGCTGAGGAAAGAAGCAAGCGAAAATATCAGTCATGCTGTACAAATCACTCTTCTGGTCTATCCGTACTCAGAATGCCACCTACAGCTCAGTCCCTTCTGCTCTTACTCCAACACAGTTAAGCACAAACAGAAAATGTCCAATATAGAATGGAATAAATAAATAAATAAAATCACAGCTGCTGACTTGATAACTGAAGGGAGGGCAGTTGTATCCAGCTGATAAAGGGATGTATCAAACAGCTTTGTGAAGTCTCTTGGGTTCTCATCCCCTTCCTGCAGGCAGACTCGCAGCTGCTCAGACAGCGCGGCTGTATCCGGAAGCATGGTGTAGTCTGAAATCTAAACACACACACAGATATACACACCTGTGATTTAAAAAGACCAACCCACTTGCACAGTCTCCTTCTAGTTTAAATCTCACTAAAATCTCATCTAGAAGTAATTATCTCACTCTTTAAAGGGTATAGACCCTCTGCAGCACAGCTTACTGGATTAGTGAACTGTGCAAGCTCTGTTCTCTTCCCCGTAAAACCACTCGCCACGTGGACACTGTATCTGGATTTCTGGTAACTCTTTTAAAGAGACAGCCTACTAGTCAACAGTGCAAGACTGTTGTTATGCACACAGAGTATACAATTTTAGCACATATTTCCAAATAAAAATAGCATTTGCATGCATCAGTTAAAAAAAAAAACCATAAAATTGATACACGGGTTGATCCCTACTCATGTACAGAAAATCCGCCTTCACTTCATGTGCATTCCTCTTGTCTGAGGGCTCAGAGCAAGGTGCAAAACTCATTACACTGGAGCAACAAATGATGTCATAAATGTGCATAAGCTGGAAAGAGACTTTCACAACTGAAATCTGATAATGAATAGCAATCTCAGTCTGACAGAGATACAGTATGATTAGTTTTTCCACCTAATCCGTCTCCTCAATCTCAGACCCCGAATAAAGGGTTTGCCACAACCACAGCATCCATCTAGCTGGTAACCATCTTGTGCTAAATACATGGTCTGCCAAAACTGGTGCTGCTGGATCACACAACCATTTACTCCCTTGTGGTGGGTGTCTCTTACCTCAGGGTCCTCCATATCCATCTGGTTCAAATGGATATCTGATGTTGTGAGCCACTGGAAAAGCACATCCTGGAGAAGGGCAAAATGTAATAAATTTCTGGAAGGTTTAAGTAATCTTATATTAAACAACAAACAATGTAAAAGGAGGAAAAAAAAAAGGTAATAAATCAAAGAGTATCTGCAGAGAAAATATAAACTTTATCTCTCCATAAAAAAGCAACAAGCCATAGCAATGAGCATACTTTGTACAAGGTGCACAATTCCAGGAACTCCTCACCAGGAAACTAACCCCCCTTCTTACACAGAACAACGTTACATACCCCACTTTGGAAAGTGCATTACAATCTCCAGGTATCAGGAGCTATATACGAAAGGTTAATTAATAATTAGTAGCCATAATCAAGTGCTAAAAAAGCTAAGAAAGTAATAAAGAAAAACATACTAATATTTATATGTTAATAAAGTGCTGAACAGAAGTAGGAAAAGTTTTTCAATCCTATTAACATAAATAATAAACTGTGTCTTTAAAAACTCCTTCCTGTTGTGCTCTAATGAATTCCTCAAGATGTTAGTGTTGGGTTAGGAACTCCAAAGTGAATCCGTTTCAGGGCTTTCTTGCTCTAAGATGAAGCTAATGAGCTTGGATTGCTTCCTAAGCACTGTGAAGATCCATTAAGGTGGGGTTTAAAAAACAAACCAAAAATAAACAGGAAAAAAACCCAACAAACAACTTACCATGATCTTACCATTTTCTTCTTTATCTAAATACTGATCACTGAACATGTGGGAAGATCCCAGAGCTGCCATCTTTCCACCTTGACTCTATCAACAAAGAATACAGTATATAGAGACAATACAAAGAATATGAACTACCTTCCAAATAACAGGTTTAAGGCAAATGTTAATGCTGTCTAATTACAAAGTGAATTAAAGAAATAGATAATTTTGGAATAAGTAGAGTCAAAACCAGTTTGAAACTCAGCAAGCTCACAAGAGTTCAAGAGCATTGTAAGTATATGTGTTCTTAAGGTTCATAAATGTATTAAAAATACTGATCTGCATTTTCTAAGAGTAGACAGACAATTGGCTGGCAATCAAAAAAAAAAAAAAAACCAACCCAAAACCAACCCAACCCAACCCACAAAACCCCCAGATAATATAATCAACAATAGCTGCAACTCTACTGTTATTTTTGCAGAAGATGAACATTCTTTTTTTTTTTTTTTTCAGGTAAAAAAGGATTAAGTGACATGAATGTATTACTAGCTTTTTCCAACCCATTCTTCAGTGTTCTGAAAGTGAACCCAAAGGCCAAGTGACACACGTGCACATCAGTGTAGCACGTACTCATGACAGTGAATGGGAGAAGAGTTTGAGAATGTGTGTGTGTGTAAACATATACATGTATATTTGTATATATTTGCATAATAAAATGCAAAATATACAGGCCATTATATTTTCGTTTAGTTAAATTAAACATGCATTCATGAAAGATCTTTGGATTTCTTCACTAAGGTTACCCTTTAGTTCCTCCACATGGACATAAATAAGAAACAGGAAGTTTTCGACAGAGAAATAAGCCCAGCACCGACTGTGAAACTCACAGCATAACCACAAATATTGCTGTAACAAATCTGAAGATACATCAAACAAACCTCCAGTCTGTTTAACAAGTTTCTGATGTTTCATACTCCATGTTTTGCCAGGTTTTAACCTGAATTCTACACGCTTTACCCACAGTAGTATAAGTGGGTAGCCGCACCCACTGCTCTTACTTTCCATTCCTTCACTTTCTGTTGCTATTCTTTACCACTTCTGGTTTTCACTCCAAGAAATTTTGTTTACCTTCTACCAAGTCTTTCTGCTCTGCTTGAAAGATAAACTCTGTCTCTGGCTTCAACTTCTACCCTTGTGTCTATAATTTCCTTGAGCTAAAAAGCAAAAATAATGCCATCTATTTATATTCATGTCTCAGTATTATATATATATTTATCAGTATGAGGTGTAAGGGCTTCCTCTGCACAAACCTGTTACATTTCAGTGATCAGCACATGCAAAACACTTCCTGGAGACACAAGTTATATGGATTTCACCTACAGCATAATTTAGTTGTTCTAATTCTTAGAAGAAAACCACTCCTCTCTATACCAATCACATACACCCACGTAAGCAGGCAGAGACTTGAAACTCCAGCCAGCAAGGCTCTAAACCCAGCGGAGTCAAGGCTTTATATAATTTAGATGACTTATGTTGCCAAAAAAGACAATTCTATTGTTAATGCAAATACTTTCAGCATTATCATGGGTGCAAAATTAGGCAGGAGTCTGGGGGTCCACTGAATCTATGTGCAGATACTGTGTGGGTGGAGGGATTTTATTGTCTCTTACTCCAGCAGCTGCAGATAAAATGTGAGTGGTAACTGCGCCTGTACGTTCACTTCACGCTGCTGCACTGTCTTTGATGTACAGAGTTTATTTCAGCCACAACATAAGGGGATGAAGTTTGTTTGTACCTCTCAACTGTTACTGGAGTTCTGATTTTTATTTCATGAATTAACAGGGCTGGATGGGTAAGATAACATCTAAAAATCTACTGGTTCAAGGTGACAAGTCCTCTTCCTTAACTCAGTATGGCATATTTATGAAGCTAATGACGATCATACTTACTAAATATCAATAAAACAGTGGGTAAAACCTCAAACTTAAATGAGCTAAAAATATCCATCTGTCAACCAAACAAATATATAATATTTACTGGCCATCAAATTAACCCTCCGCTGAACCCCACGCAAAGAAAGTTCCATAAAAGGCAGCAGGAGTCACTGGGCTCATCTAGAGCTTGCAGGTGGGTTTGTACGTACCCCCAGACAATACACTCAGGAGTTTTTGTGTGGAGCAGGGTTTGTTACACACCTCATGCTGATAGAAAGCGAGAACAGGCCTGTTGAGAGGGAAGCAGACAGATCCCGTGGACAGAACAGCCACTGCTGGCTTCATCACATTCAGCGTGGCACCGAATGGATAGACGAAAGTGAGCGCTCTGCAGGAAACACAGAACCTCCCCATCAGTACCTGCAGGGATCGGGTAGGTCAGGCACATTTATAAACCTCATTCTGCCTGAACTGCAAATTGGAATTGTGTGCTGGACTGCCAAGAGGTGTGCTTGCCAACGTTCTGATCGTTCTAACGACACTTCGGTCTCTTGTGACAGGTTTTTCCAGGTTGAGGATTTGTCTTAAGGAACAAAGAACACTCCTGCTTTCTGTTTGCACACCCCTGTACCTGAGAGAAGGGTGGGGTATTTAACTCACAGATGAATATAATATATATTTTGGAACAAAACTACAAAAGATCTTTTTACGCTTACATTTCTCCCTGTAATCAACCACGCGGTCACTTATTAGTCTAAAAACTATCTGCAAGAAAGAATACAAATATTTATAGTTAGTTAGAGAAAAGGTGCATTCTTCTCCATGCATTTTCACTCCTCTGCAGCACAGAGGGATGGAAAGCTAAAAATTGCATTAAACAGCTACCTTACCCTGGATTAAGATCCTTAAAAAGATGTAGGGTTGTCCATGCCTGCAGCCAGACCCCACTATCTAGAGGTTATTCGTATTTACCTTGTTTAATCAAATTCAAATCCACAGACTAGTGGCAAAAAAGATCTGGTCAGGAGAGTCTTAATTCCTTTCAAGCCTGTCACTCCTGCTATTATTGTTATTAAGCACAAAACAGACTCTCCTCTCCAGAGACAACCTTGAGGAGCAAGAATCTGACAGAAGAAATGCACTAGAAAACATGGAGACAAGCACAACACACCCCTGCTAGATTACAAACCTGTTAATTCTGAGTTATCCTGAATCTTTTCACATCAACTTCCTCAAAGGAAAACACTTACTGTGAGTTGCGTCCGCTTCCATCTTCATCTGTTGTCTCAAGCACTGCTTTTCTTGCAGCTTCACTGATTCCCCTACAAGATGTTGAAAAGCAAAACTTACTGCAAACAATACTGACTACAAAGAGTTTACTGTAAAGATTTATATACCCCAAATATTTACCTGTTCAAAACTCCGTCAGAGATTAGGGCTTCTTTTGGGTGGTGGTACTTATAATATATATTTCGTACTACAGCATCTCAGGGAAAGAAAAACAATAAAGACTTTTACACCTTAACTGATCAGCGTGCTAGATACAGCAATGAAAAATTGAGTTTAGCCCTTAAATTCCCTGGGTGTTCACTATTAACACTACAAAGGTGGCACGTGGCTCCCAGAAGAATTCAAATTACCCTTTGCTACCATTTCCTTTTGGACATACAGATTTAGAACACAAATATATCTGCAAATTCAAATACAAATATTAAAAATAAGAACATCTCCATAATTTCTGCAAAGCAGAACAGACAAAAAGGTGATCCAGTTAAAAGAGTTTTATCAAGTTTTGCAAATTCAATTTCTCTTTATACATCTTCCAAAAGCATGATGAATCAAATATTGTTCATGCAAAAAAAAAAGGCAAAGTCTAGAAATACCAACAAAGACCCTAAAAATATTTTATATACACTGAGACACGGTTGGTTTGTTGGTTTGGGTTTTTTTCCTTCCTGGCAGTACAAAACCTCGTGAATGGCATTTTCTCGGTCTGCTGAAGTCAGTGCCATTGTTTATTCAAGGTGAGTATGAAGTGATACAATCTATTACAATGCACAGAAAACTGTTTCAAATTAAAAGCTTTTTAACAAAGAAACATCACTAGAATCATTTTTTTCTTAGTAAATACCATTACAATTAACATCTACAGCAAAGGAAGACAGAGGGTTAAGTTTTTATCAAGCTACTCAGCCCATGGCAAGCCCTCGGTGTGCCCCAGTATTACACTGCCTCATACACATGGATTTCAAGGAAAAAAACCATCTCTTGGACCAAAAGGTGCCTTGTGAGAGGGATCTGCTTGGCTTATATCTACAAAGGCTGGACCTGCTCTTTAGATTTTGCTAAAATTGGATGAATAAAAGTGAGCCTCATTACCATTATTGAAAACGATCCCATATTCTTCTAACAAAAAGTTAATATTTGTGCCACATCGGGACTCTCCACCTTCTCTCAGCATCACCAGGATGGCTCCGCCATCCTCCAGGAATTTCTTCAGAACCGAAAACTAGAAGACAACAAAGATCCAGACACAAGACACATAAAAGAAGCTACACACAGGACTGTGGGAAGTACTGAGATGAGGGAAGGTAAGTGATTATAACTACTTGCAAGTGACTTGATCCTAGGAGAAAAGCTTTCACATTTCAATTTGTATAAATTGATCTAAAGCAGTGAGTACTATTGCAAAGTCTTCTGCGCTGTTCTTTTCTATTTCACATTAAGCAAACCCTAAAACATAACTAATTTGCAAACAATTATTGACTTCTTACCTCAGCAGCACTGAACTTTTCTCTTGGGCCTGCTGTAATCCACAATTTTACCCCAAACAGTTTCTCAGATGTGATCTCATCTTTTAAGCTATGAATAGATTAATAGAGACACGTTATTCTTGGATATAGTCCTCACCCACCACTTTCTTCCTTTTATTTTTTAAAGGATTAGCAAATAAACACAAAGCAAATCACTTCAGTCACTTCGCATCCTTTTACCTGGGTTCAAAGTTGGCAACTTGAGCAAAAGTAATCCTTACAAACATCAACCCACTAAGTAGTAAAGCCCCTCGAACAAAGTACTGTGGCAGATGCAGAACTGGTACAAACTGCCACAGCTACTATTCAACTTTTTAACTGATGAGCTGCCTCTTTTCTTTTCTTTTTGCTCTAGGCACATTCTGTAGCAGACAGACAGTATCGTATGCACGAGGGCTCATTTCTTTTTTCCCAAAATCTAAATCAAGAAAGACTCAGAAACCTGTACTGGGAGTTTCACCCATATAACTTACACTCTACAACTTATTGTGAGGGTGGTGAGATGCTGGCACAGGATGCCCAGAGAAGCTGTGGATACCCTGTCCCTGGAAGTGTTCAAGGTCAGGCTGGATGAGACATTGAGCAACCCGGTCAAGTTGAAGGTGTCCCTGCCCATGGCTGGGGATTGGGACGAGAAGATCTTGTAAGTTTCATTCCAACCCCAACCATTCTATGATCTCTTGCACAGATAAGGCTGCTGAAAGCTCTAAAGACAACTCAATACAGCATCCAACAGTGAAATTGCAGCTCAGGCCACCGAGCGCAATCAACGCCAAGGAACAACCTTGGCTTTGATGCGTATTCCCAGAGGCTACTGAGGTATCAGTGCAGACCACACACAATTCAGAGGATCGCCCCGGGACTGCAGAAGCCCCAGCCCCTACCCCGGGGCCGCACAGTGGCGGGGTGAGACAGCCCAGCCTGCTCTCCTCGGACCGGGGGGCCCCGCAGAACCCGGGCGGGCCAAGGGGAGGCTCCCGCCGCCCCTGCAGGGAACCCGAGCGCGTTGCAGGGAACGAATCCGGGCCGACCCTGCCTGCCAGGGACCCTCACGGCACAGGAACGGGGCTTCTCTCCCGCGCCAGCGCTGCACAGCCAGCTGTCCGGACAGCTGCCCCTCACCTCTGGATCTTCCAGTTGCCGCGGAGCCTTTTGCGCAAGGATTTGTAGCTGCTGCCGAGGGTGAAAGCCTCCCCTTTGGACGCGTTGAAGACTATGGCGTTCCGCGGGCCACTCTCCATAGGGTTACCCGGGGCTAGCGCAGGGCACGCCGAGGGACGCCAGCTCTCGGGCCGCGCCGCGAACCTCGCTCCCGCTCCCCGGCGGCCGGCAGCACAGCGCGCTCCGCTTAGCAACGGGCCGGCCGCGGGGCGCATGCGCGGGCGTCCCCCGCCCCGAGTCGCTCGGTGGTTTGCTCTGTTCTCGCGAGGGAAAGGGGCGGCCGGGCAGGTTCCGTCCCCCGGCGGCGCGGGGGGGAGCTGGGGGAGCGACGCTGGCGCGGCCTCCAGCTGCGGTCCGCGTAGCTGTGGCTCGGTGCAGCGACCGCTGAGGTCTGGCAATGCCAGCGCTAGCCCTCGCCTGGCGGGGGGTTTCTGGGCCTTGGTAAAAAGGCAAAAAATTCGAGTCATTTAGTCAGCCGAAGGAGGGATTTAAAAAAAACCCAAAACCAAAACCACACACACACAAAAAATAATAAATAAATAAAAACACACACACACACAAAAAAAACCACAAACCCACAAAACCCAAGTTTGAACTGACTTTCTGCAGGGTGGGTAGAGCTGTTCCCAGCCACAGCGTGACGCCACCCCGCGCCTGTTGCTCCCCCCCTCCAGAGAGATGGAAACACATCAGCAGTGTACGCACTTTAATATCAACCACGTCAGATTTCTGATAACTTCAGCACGTACAAGATAATTTCTGATTAAAAAAAAAAAAGTTCCAGCACAGCGTAAGCATCACACAACTTCTAGAAAGCCTCTTGTATATCCCCATGGTGCAGTCAGAAGCTCTTAACCTCCCCAGAAACACCATAAAACAACTTCAACATCACGTGGGAAGTGACATTCAGCGAGTACATCAGCGTGTTAAATTAAGGCAGAATAAATAACTGTCCTACATCCGTGACAGACAATTTGCGAAGGGCACTGGAACCAGGAGGGCTGCTGCTGGTCTCCCTGTCCCCCAGGCCAGGGCTCAGCACCCCAGTCCTCCCAGCCCAGGCTCCACGACCCAGATCATGCTCGTTGCCGTAGTGTGGAAGTGCCTCGGGCAAGTCAAGCACATGCTGTGAAAGGATTCCCCCAAACCCCAGCAGGCCCTAAGGTTATTTTTATTTTTTCAAGCAATCTGTCTCTTCCACACCTATTTTATCTGGTATTTTCCTCTCCTAATGTAACAGCCTCCCTCTTGCTTCAGCAGCATCCCCATCCTGGACCAGAGAGAGGATCCCCTCACCTTGGAGGCCAGGGACAGGTGTGAAATGCCGTGGCACAGTTCAGGATTTACAGACCTGCAGCTGCCTTTGGAGCAACAACAGTTTCTCAGCCCAGCTCAGTCCAAGTGACTTAAGTGACACAGTGGCCAGTTACAGGGAGAGGGGCGTTGATGTGACCGATGGTACATACCTCAGCCGTAAATACAACCACAGAGTGAATACAATTCTGCCCAGTAGCACAAGACACTCAGGGGGAGGGGAGGGTGTGGAATCAAAATTGTAATAATCAGTGTCCCAATTTCCCTGCCAGGACAATGGTCATTTAGAGGGAAATCCATCAAACAGTGTAAGTTAAGAACTCTGTTCCATCCCAGCCCAGTTAGTGTATTAGTCCCAATTTCCTTAAACAATGAGCAAAGGACAGTATCAATCCTTTCAAAAAGAGGAAAAAAACCCCACAACAAACATAAAACCCATTCAGTTAAAAATCTGTCTTCTTCAAAGCTTTTATAAAACTTAGATGCCCTCTTCAGTTGGTGCATAAGAAAAACCTAAAAATGCATCTGAGGCACTGGAGCTGCTGGCTGCTAGGTCAGGTGTGTGGGTGATGGAGGCAGAGATGGCTTCTTGGGTGAACTCTGGATCAAAGTGTCGCAGATCAGCTGGACCAGCCTAAGCCAAATAGCAAAGACACAGTTATTTAGAGGGAGCAGAGCCCAAACAGCTGCTTGTGTTCAGACAGTTTAAAACAGAGCTGCTCTTCCAAACAGAACTACAAATGCAGTGGTGGTGGTGTTAACTTGCACATCAGCACCCTTCAGGGTCAGCAGAACACATCTGCAGAGGTTTCTGTTTGTACCACTGTATAACAGGTATCAGAGATACCCACTTACCACATTGGGGTTGAATGGAGGAGTAATCCTCTTGTGGTACAAGTCATCCCAGTTTATTGGGCTGAAGAATACATGGTTCTTTATCTCAAGCTACACAGAAAGCAGGGGAGAAAAAAAAAAGTCAGTCTTCTGCCAACCCTCCTTTTCTAGCACCTGCCAGATAGTTTCAGAGCATCAAATGGTAGAAGCAAGATTGTAGCTGCCACATATCCATGTAGCAAGCCCTTAATACAGGAGGGTTATGGTCCAGTAATCCCTTGAAGGAGAGGACACTATCACACATTGCTTCCTGGCTTGCCACCACACCTTGAATCAGTCATTCCTTTTGGAAATCCAAGTCAACCTCATATACCCCTTTTAGGGGGCTGGAGAGACTTCAGCATGCACAGAAAGCTTTTTCCAAGGCAGTGCTGGTACCATGAAAGAAAGGCTCAAAACAGAAAGCTTTCCCATCCATCCTCCCTCCTGATCCTACAAAGGCAACCTACAAAGTCCGTCTTGGCACCCAGCCTCCTCTTCTGGTCCTTGTGGAGAAGTCCCTGGAGAATGTCACAAGCTGCTACAGTCTTAGTCCCTTGGATGTGGAGTGGCTTGTGCAGAATGTTGTCATACATCTGAGACACATCCCGGCTGTAAAAAGGAGGCTAATTTGAAAGAGAGGAGAAGCAGCCAGGTAAAACATGAGCTACCATAAAGAACCACACAGCACAGGTCAAAATGAGTCCTGCAGCAAGTAGATGAGGGAGACCTGCCACATCTCAGCTATCAAACAGATATCTCACTGTTCAAAAGGCAATGGTAAGATTGAAACAAGTCGTCTAATTCAGGATTCAATTGTCTGTGTCAGGTACCATGTCAACACCAGACCAACATCACAACTTTCAAAACTAAATTCACCACCGTGTAGCATAAAACAGATATCAAACATACCAGTCCAAACAGCATCTCATAGAGGACAGCTCCTAGGCACCACCAGTCTACTGTCCTGTCATACGGCTGCTTCTTTAGCACCTCGGGAGCCAGGTACTAGAAAGAGTCAGAAGTAAAATATTTAAACCAAATTTTAAAAGGGCAGGTTTTGTCCTCCTACATACACAAACCTGGTGGCAGTTCAGGCTGAGCAGACATGTTAGGAAGCACACAGATGCATTTCCTACTGTGCTTTGATAGACTCTCCACTTGCTTCAGAGCAATGAGTTTGAAAGACACTGAGAAGCCTCAAAGTGTTTTACTGGGCTTCAGAAGGTTCTCTCTATAGACGACTTGTACAAGGATTTGCTACCCACCACAACCCAACCAGCAAACCTGTCCTGCACTGGCACATTATACCTCTAAGAGGCTCCTGTGGTTTTGAAAAGCTGCAGTTTCCAGTCCCAGTAAGTCTGTCCAAAGCAGCAAAACTACCAATAACCACCACCAAGGACCAATAGGGAAGAATTCAAGTGGCCTGCACAACAAGCAGCACATCAAGTCTGGTCTTGCACAGGATTATCTCTGTGTACTATCAAGCTCCCTATCTAGGGCAGGAAAAAACAACACACACCAAAATCCACAAAACAAAGCTAGAACATTCCCGCTTGGTTCGTGCTGTACTGTTGCGTAACTGGGTGCCCACCGAACGCCAAGCTTTACCACCAGGAGATTCCTGCCTACTTCTACCAGGCTTGAGTACTGAAAGGTATCCTGTTCACAGACCCTTCAAGCTGTCCAAGGACAGGCAGCAGGACAGGTATATTGCTAAAGCCACAGTGCTACCAGCTTACCCCTGCTCAGTATGACCAAGTTGAGGAGCACTGGAGAAAAGGCATTTTCTCCCCTCGGAGCAGTGGAGAGCCTGGTCCTCTCCCCTGCACAGGGTGCTGTGCAGCTTCTGCATACCAAGGACACACAGAAGAGCACAGCAAGGTCCTGTGTGGGCCAGTACCAGCAGGCTCACTGTTGTGAAGCTCCAGAGCAAGTCAGCCACCTGTTCACAGACTTGCTCACGGGTCAAGGTTGTCTCCACAGCCACCTGGAGCAGCCCCAGTTTCATGTAGACCGGCCACTGCCAAGTACAGGGATCCTTGCTCCTGATAGCAAGTACTGACCAGCTGGTTCAGGTAGAACTGCCTCTGCTGAGTAGGACAAGCCTCTTCCAAACTTCAACTTCAGGTTGACAGCCACAAAGAGACCAGGATTGGCTAACTCACAGAGCCCATATTTTAAGATCCTGAGCACCTGCACAAGTCTGGGACCCAGCACAGCAAATCTCTGAAGGCTTTCAGCTCCCAGGTCACAGTGAAGTCCCAGCACATGACGTACCTCAGGAGTGCCACAAAAAGTAGAAGTTGTCTCTTCTTGCTCCATTCCTTCCTTGCAGAGTCCAAAGTCTGTCAGTACTATGTGTCCCTAAAGAAGAGGGAGAAATTTTAGCTTGGCCCACTCTTCCTGGAGATGCAGCAGGATTTGCAAAGCACTGGCCTTCACATCACATCTCACGTGTGTTTTAGTCCCCCACTCACTTCTCATCTGCTTCCCTTCCCTCACCTTCCAGGCATCCTATAGTACAAGTACAGGAGTCTATAGGGAAAGAGTCTAGACTTTTTTTTAAAGATTGTCTACAACTGCACAGCTATGAAGAGATCCAGTGCTGCTGTGCTTTGCCACTGCTTAATCCCAGAGAAAATTTATCTAGTGGTCACCACCATAGTAACAGCAGTGACTGGCTCTTAGCACCCTGATCTCTGCCCACAAGTCAGGTCCCAGCTTTTGGGAAAGAGCCAAGGGCCCCAAACGTGCAGTTCTACAGAGGACAGGCTCCCTTCTTGCAGGATCTGGCCACAAGTGCAGTGGTGCATATGTACAAAACATGCAATGAGGAGAGCTGCAGCCCAGCTTGCAGGACCATAGCCCTCTGTTTATGGTCCTAATGCTTTTGAAGACAGAAAGAAGGCAGCTCAAGCTTTGGATATACCTGACAATCCAGGAGAATATTCTCAGGTTTTAAGTCCCTGCAAAACAAAAAATGCTGTTTGAGCAGATTTGGCCAGATATCTCAAAGCCAGATGAGAAACAGTGTCAGCTAAGAACAGCAGCTATCAAAACTTCCCAGTCCAGTTGGCCAGGGCCTTCCCAAAGCATGGAATCCCATCACTGCTGGATATCAACATCCACACATGTAAACATAGGAAGACTGCTATCATACAGAGTCAAGAGTTTGCCTGCATATCTCTGCATAAATCATTAACTGAGCAACAATTGCTTACTTATTGAGGCAGGTTTATTTTAGATGTTTACACTTAGAACCATTCCTTCTCCTTCCCACCTGTATTTATTGCCCATCAGGTCCCATGCACCAGCAGCACGCTGCCTTGTCTGCAGTCAGAGTTTCCTCAGCTACTCCAGTCCTACATTCTGCAGAGCCCCAGGAAAGCCCTGTTCCTCCCCAGCACTGCACACAGCCTGGCTAGGCAGACTCAGCGGCCCTGGTCTCCCCAGCAGGACACGTCTTACCTGTAAATGATGTTTAAGGAATGCAGGTACCCAATTGCACTAGCAACTTCTGCAGCATAGAACCGGGCCCGGGGCTCACGGAAACACCGCTCCCTTTGCAAGTGGAAGAAGAGCTACAGGCAGATAAGAGGGTTGATCATTTCTCCTCTAAAAAACTAAAGGATAGCTGGAGCAAGCCTGAAAGCCACCTACTTGAGTGAAAACTGATGCACAGCAAGTAGCACAACAAAGAGCAAAGAATAAGCCCAAACCGAGTGACTTCAAGCAATTTAAACACCTCTTGAGGTGCTTCATTTGCCCTCCTCTTAAGTCACGGCCTCACTCAAGACTTCATTCCCTCAGAAATGGTCATCTGCTGATCTTGTGAAGCTTCCTAGCTTGCTACAACCCACAGGCCAACTCGAGTGGTTGTAGGGCCATGAAAAATGGTGCGTGTACAGAGCTGAACCCATTAAGAACCCCAGTATGTACGAGTTCTCTTTGGGCAAGACATCCATGGTAATAGTATCTCCCAGCCAGTTTCAGACAGCACTGAAAATGACATCTGAACAAAGTTATGCTTCAACAGGACAGAAAAAGAAGTCTGGGGTATGGCAATAGCACCACCCAGGGTCTAGACTAGGATCCAGAGCTGGACCCCAAGTGGGTTTTGCCTAAAGCTGGTCAACATTGCCATTTCTCACATTCTCCATAGGATTTTAAACCCCCCTAACACATGCTTCTCTCAACATCCTTGCCTTGGCAATCATCCAAATCAGGTCATAGACAGCAAAACCTTCACTCTATTACTCATAGCATGCCAGCTACTCCTGGCTGGTCCTTGCCAGCACATTATACTTCAACATCATTATCTCTGAGAAGAAACAGTTTTAAGCAGTAAAGCAGCATGTTGGGAAGGACCAAACAGAGAATTAAAATTAAAGTGCACTCACCTCTCCTCCATTTACATAATCAAGCACAAAGTAAAGCTTCTCCGATGTCTGGAATGAGTAGTGGAGTCCCACAAGGAAGGGGTGCTTGACATTTTTTAGGAGGACGTTGCGCTCTGCCATGATGTGGTTTTGCTATCAAAAAGCAGGCAAGGTGTTAGCATTTCAGGCAAGGGTCCAGTCCAGTCTGCTGCAGGGGCTCACTGCTGTTTTCAAGGCAGTTGGGAGCCCAAGAGGGTCATCTCCAGCCCCAGGAAAGGAACCACTCTCTCCTATCTGATAGGATTCATCTCAGTTCTTCTCCTTGTTCCCATGGCACAGAGAAATCCATGCTTAACATATCTATGTGAATGCCACCTGCAAGACTGCGTTACCAGGATGGCTCATACACTGACCACTATTTGCAGAAGTAGCCAAGGAAAGCAGACGTACCTCCTTTTTCTTTAGAATGGTTTTCTTATGCAAGACTTTCACCGCATGAAAAGTCCCATCGCACTTGCGTTTGGCCAGAAGAACCTGCAACAGAAGGTCCTGGTCACAGTTTTAAGTCTCTCCTTCCGCTGTTTGGTTAGCGTTTCCTCATTAGCTCAACACTCTTGAGTGATCATACACAGAGTACAGTTTCAGAGGGTCAAGTACAAAGTTTTAAAGACCAAGCTCCAGCCCTCTGACTTCCCAGCACTTTCTCATTGCCAGAAAAAAAAAGAACAAAACCAAAACCCACACATGACATCTCCACTTACATCTCTTACACACCCAATAGAAAATAGTTTTGGAGCACTGAGGGACAGTCCCATTTAAAGTGGATTCTTGCTGTCTCACAAGGCTCAGACTTGTCTGGAGATCTTTTGCTAGCTGAAGAAGTCTGAAGCTTATTTTGAATGAAGTACTGCTCCTCACCATCACCCCTCTGTGCATAAAATTCCTCACACTTCTGTCCTTAGAGGTTGCAGGACAGCTCAAAGTAAGAATGGATGTAAAAACCCCATCTTAGATCTCATCTGGTCTCAGTCCTGCTCAGACCACACTCCATGGGAGAGTTGCAAGCAAAGGACACAGCCAGAAACTCCTTCAGCAAGAAAATATCTTTCCAAGCTGCCTCTAAAGAGCTACAGCCTGGCTGTACAAACCCACTTACTTTTCCAAAGCTTCCTTTGCCAATAACCTTCAGGAAGTCAAAGTCTGTTGGCTTGGCACTATTGGGCAAGAATGAAACAAGTTAATGTTTCTGTGAGAGAAACACACAACAGCAACACTACTGTTAAGCAGAGTTCCTTCTTGGAAACACGAGTGTTTGTGAAAGGGATTAAAGGGCACTGGACGGGTGACTCTTGCTCCCCGACAGCTTGGGATTCACACTGTGTATGTCTGTGCACCCAGCAGAGGATGAGCAATCCCTCAGCGATCCACCTGCTGAACACAGCAGCAGGTAAAAGCACCAAGTGGCACCTTCACAGGGGACACCATTTCTAGAGAATGGTAGTCAGGGAGCCAGCAGTGATGGGGAGGATCTTCCCTTACTACCTCTCAGGAGAGGTGGGACAAAGGCCTGCAGACATGGGCAGAAAATGATCATTTTGAGAACAGGGACCAGCTACAGCTGAATGTCTTGAAGGCTAATGCACTGGTGATACACATGGTGTTAAAGGCCAAGTAACACAATTGTTTGGGCTTCTGCAGACACCACCCTTGCGAGACACGGGGACCAACTGCATTCCCCTGCCACATCCCTTCACTGCACGCTCTGCACCCTACCTGGCTTTCGCAGGGAGCTTACTTTGGATTAGCAGAAGGTCCAAGGTTGATGTTGTCACTTGGTGTTGAAGGCTAGAGAAGATAACAATAACAATTAGCCACAATTAGACCACTTTGCAGGTCGTGTTTTCCTTCCCTCGGCACAGCGTCACTTGCACAGAGCCAACATCAACATCCATCAGCAAGAGACACCGTGGATGCTTTTGGCAAACTCTGGGGAAAAGGGAGAGGAGGGCTGTGCACTAAAGCAATATCATCCCCAAGCTGGAGGCTGTACAGAGCTCAAGCCTGTGCTGAAGCCCTCATCCCATACTTGCACAAAGACACACTAAGGAACCGCTTAGCTCTTGATGCAAGGTTTTCAAGACCTGCTGCGCTGCCAGAAGAAAGGCACCATGTGGCTCACTTCTCACCACAGCACTGAGACAGTGAGGCATCCCCCCAGCCCTGCAGTCCTCTGCCCACTCCTGTTAAGCTTCAAAACCACCAGATCTGGAGCCTTGAAAGTGGCCTTGTGTACACTCAGAGGTGCAGCCTCCCTTTCCCAAACTACAAGGAGGTACATACACACACATGGTCTTCCTCCTCCCCAGGAATCTTCCCCATCCCAGACTCTGGGAGCATTATACCTTGTCCAAAAGGGTATATAGGACCCATCTGCTCTCCTTTTTCTCCACCCAGCATCACTCACGGGGACAAGGCAGTACTCCTAGTAGAGTAACACTCCTAGCAGACCATCTCAGGCTCCCCTCCTTGCTTTTCTCCTACAGGCACCAGCCCCTCTCCATGCTAAAGGTGAGGATTTGCTGGCTCAGAGACATGAACTCACCTGGGTGTTTTTGTCTGGGCTCCGGGAACGATCCATTAAAAAAGCAACTCGTTCAGCACTTGGAAAAAAGAAGAACAAGCCAGTATTGAAAACAAAACCCAAGAGAGAAACAGCTTCATGCTCTTAGTTGACAGGGACCAACAGAGATCCCAAAGTGTGCTCCCCTCCATCATAGGAGGACTCAGCTGAGGTCCCCGGCACCTCCTGCCAAGGGGTGAGGGTGCACATGCTTTGGGGAAGGCAGAGGACAGTGGGTGAATGCTGACAGGAGAAGGAAGGGAAAAAAAAATGTTCCCGAATGCACAAGTGACTTGAACAAGCTTATCAAATGCCACTGCTAGCCCTTGATTTGCAACAGCAGAAACTGCTCAGGGCACCAACACATGAAGACCAGCACAACCCCAGCAGCAACACAGCATGAGGGGCAGGTGAGGTTGCGGCCATGGCCAGACCCCTCTCAAGGCAGGTGTAGCCCCCACCCCACTGCCCAGGGATATTGCAGCACCCAGCCCTGCAACTCAGGGAGTGTCCCCACAGGGCAGACAGAGGGGTCCAGATGGGTCCCACTACCAAATTCATCTGGGCTGGCAGCAGCTAGAGGCCATTCCCCTAGGCCAGGGCAGACCAAGGCAGTTTGAGGCTGGTGACATTGCAGGGAAGAGGGTCTTGCCATGGCAGCAAGGGTGAGCTCGGGGAGTACAGGGCTCTTAGCCACCCAGTGAAGCTACTGCTGGGGCTGGAGCAGTTGGTCTTGAACAACACTTGTTGTTTCAGATCCATCCTGTTCAGACATCACTGGGGAGGGATGGGTCCTGCCTCCCCAGGGATTCCTCCCTTCTTTAAGGGTTCCCCCACACTCCTTGCAAAAGGCATGATTAAAGAGATGACAGAAGAAAAACAAAACAAACCCCACACAGCTCTGTTCTCTTCTTCTCTGCCCCGGAGAGCTTTGTCCATTCCGCCTTGGCCCCACCAAGCTCTCACCGACCCCAGGGAGGCTCTGAAGGCTCTTATCCCTCCAGCCACCCTCCACCCCACCCCTTCCAAAAAGGGGGCTCAAAACCCCACCAGCCTCCCCCACCTCTCACCTGGGGGTGCTCCCCCTCTCCATCCCCACACACCACGAGGTGCAGACCCCCGGCCATCCCAGAGCCCCCCTCCTCCGCAGCTGGGCTGACCATAGCAGGAGATGCCGGGCGGCAGCGGGTACTGGCGGCTGTCCCTGGGCACTGCCCACATCTGGCCGGTGCCAGCCAGCTCCATTCACCGCCGAGCCAGCGCAGGGGTTATCGGGCTGAGCTTTTAAAGGGCTCTCATCCCACCGGGAGGCTTTTGTACTCACTATGAGCAGAGCCTGGAGCCGGAGGCCTTGATGGTTTGTCCTATTCTCTCACGGCCGTGCTTGATGAGTTCTGCGAGGAAAGTTGGAGCACCGAAGGCTATTAGCTGGCAGCATGATCACAAGTGCACAGAAGCACGTTTGTTCTTCACTGACCTTGCTCTTCTCTCCACAATCACCCTCCTCCCCCTTCCACCCACATACCAAAATAACCAGGAAATTATAGGAACCAGGACAGCTCCCCTCCCAGCCCTGCCAGGAGCCCTCAATAGCTTGCAGGACAGGGATGAACACCACAAAACACCCACAACCATGGCAGAAGGCACTTGGGCTAAAGCATCACCGTCAAGCCTCCCTGAGCCACCCCAGGAGGGACAAGAGGAGCGCTCACAAGGACGATGTTGTACCAAGATACGTCACACACTTGGCACAGCCACTGCCCCTTTCATTCAGGACTCTGCGAGTAATTAGGGACATGAATGAAAGCTTTCAGGGCTCTGCAGGAGGTACGCCAGCACACACATCTAGCAAGTAAGTGACTTGCCCAAGGACACGCAGCCAGTGCCAGAAGCTGGGATTCCCACCACGGAGCATCCTTGCTGCTCAGCCATGCAAGGCAGTTGCCACCACCCATCATCATCATCTCTCCCTCCGCAGAGAGGCAGAGTCCTGAGCCTGCTCCCTCCTTCACAGGCTGAGCAAGAGAGGCCTGAGGAGCACAACCTGCCCAGAGGAGTTCCTTGTTTTGCTTAGGAGCAGATGATAAAAAAATAAATCTTTCAAGACTCAGTTTTACTCTCTGGCCCTGCTCTAGTTCTGCTACTGGAGGAAAAGAATCAAAACAGTCACAGATACATACACTTCCTCCCCAAAAAGATAAAATGCCTTTGTAGACATAAGCAAGTGGTCATCCAGGAATAGCTCTTTTACAGGCCAAGGAATTGGTAGCCAGAGCCCATCTCCCCTGGCAAGGAGTTTGTAGGACAACAATAAGTTTTGAGGTAAACACAAGCCCATTCACAGCACCCTTCCCACACAGGTCTTGGGGTCTGCCAGGTGGAGCGACCTGGGTGCTCCAGAGCCACTGAACTGGGCACCACCAGCTGTTCTGGGATCTGGGTGCAGCTCTGGTGAGGAACCAAAGAAAACAGGCTGTGGTTTTAGAGTTTCTGAATAGATAAGAAAGGGAAAGCAGGAATTTAAACAAAAGCCCACAGACCATTCAGTGAGAAAGCTTGGCTCTCATCAGGCTGGTCTGAGACCCTGACCTTGTCTGAAACTTTGCCCTGCAGCAAGTACAGGAGCATGTCCTAGCAGGGACAGCATGCAGGCGGCACCCAGACAGATCAATCCCCATCTCCTCCCACTGGGCATAGTCCTTATTTCCCTGACAGTCTGGCTCACTGAGGTCCACTGAAGGTCATCGAACACCTGCCTCGGGGCTGAGTCTGTCCCGCAGGCTGCTAGACAGGCTGGCCAGATGTCACGGTTACAGCAGAGGGATGTCAGTCCTGCTGTCTTGGAGCAGGCAACACGCACTCAAGACTCTGTGCCAAGGAAGGAGGTCAGCACGGGGGATGGCTGGGGACACACGGATGTGTGTGGAACAAGTGCCACACTACAAATGACAGAAGTAGATAGAGGAGCAAGGGCTCCCACCCCCTGCCCAGGAACCTCTCACCAGGGCAACCTGGAGTGGGACTGAGGTGTTAAACTGTAGGGGCTCGATTGGGTTGCCCTGGCGAGAGGCTCCATCAGGTGATTCAGCCTGTTCCCTCCAAACCTGAACCCCAGAAAGCTTGGGTTTGGCCCCAGGATCTGCCTGCTGTCACTAACACCATTCTGACCAGACTTGGGGAAAATAATGACATGTCACAGCTTGGACACCTTGGGGAGGATGGAAACAAGCCACAGAAACAGCCTTCTGCCTTGGGGGGTATTTGCTGGTAGCACAGGATGCAGGACAGGTTCACAGCTTGCTCTGAGGGACTTGGACGAGGCAAGGTTTCCACAACCTGCAGTCAGGCAGGAGCATCGCTGCTGAGCAAAGGCTGCACAGCCCTTCCATGGCCACAGCCTGGTAGCTCATTCATGCGTCCTTCCACCAAGCCCATTCTGCTCCACTGCTTTTTTGGTGGAAGTTAAGCTACTCAACAAGTCCCTGCTGACCAAGGGTAGCATTTCCCAAAGCTATTTCATTAGATGCAAGAGTCTCTCTTTCTGCACTCAAGTACCACACACATTTTTAGTATATCCCCACCCCCTATCACTTTCTATTCAGGCTCAGAACAACCTTCCCCAGCCTGAGTCCACCTTCAAAGCCAAGGTTACTTTCTGGTTTAAATCTCCCAAGCAGTCAAACAGGCTTTTCCTTATCACCAACAAACCCTACTCCCCCTAAAGCACCAAGATTTCCCGAGCACACACACGCTGAACAACAGAATCAGAAATAGGTCACGAAAATACGCTGGAATCTTGGTTCTACATGCCCGGCTGCATCCCTCCTCACGCCTGCCGGGGCAGCAGGGATGCTCCAGGCACTGCCAGGGCCACAGACAGCATCAGCAAGCAAGTCTAGGAGTTTCCTGATAGGACGTGACTATTGAACACCAGGAACACAAACCACCGCACCCCACACCCCCCTCCTCAAAGATCATTCAACCCCAACCCCCAGGCCAGAGGCATTCCCCAGGCAGCGGGCACCGGCTCGCACAACATGAAGCTGCTACTTACAAGTTGGAGCAGCGACTGCAGCTAAATCTCCCCCCCCACCAAAGATCCCCCAGTAACATACGCTTCCTTCCCAGCACAGCACAAGCAGCTCCCTCTTCCTTCAACAGTTCTGCCAGCGGTGACCCACATTCCCATGCTAGCCCAGCGTTATTTGCTACAAACACATTACTAATGCAACGCGTACCTTGCACGGAGAGGCAACCTCATAGACTCGTCATCTGCAAGCTGCCTCCCACCCTCTTCCCTGATGTCACTGCTCTCAGCATCATTTCCTACCTAACCTAGATTGCAAACCCCTCCGAGCGAGTGCCTCGTCCTCTCCCGCTCTAAGAAGGGCTGGTTGCCAGCATGGAGAGGCAAGGAGGCCTGGCAGGCCTGTCACTGGGACAGCAGGTGATGTCTTGGAAGCAAGGGATTTGGAGAGACAGGGTTGAGAGAGGGGCACCTCAGTCAGCCCACAGCTTTCACCTGGCACAGGGGCTGCACACAGCATAAGGGGAGATGCCCCCTTTTCAGCTCAGAGAAGGAGCACAGGAGACGTGGGCAGGAGCACTCCTGCAAACACATGCTTTCACTGGCAAATAAAGAGCCTTCCAGCTTTCCTCTGCTACAGATCTAAGCGATAGCTCCAGGCCAGCACTGAGCTCCACTTTCATTCCTATTGAGGCACCACAGCAAGTCCAGGAGGAGGTTAGGAAAGACTTTAATGGACTCCTTTACTTGAAGAGCTTTCTTAGCTGCCCTCTGCAGAGGCTTGTCCAGTTTCCTCTCATGAATCCTCTCCCCTACACCCCAGAGTCTCTACAAACCAAAGCAGGAGCCCCAGCCAAACAGCCCTGGCTCTGAGCAAGCTGGAGTCCACAGACAAACAACTCTCCAGATTTTAGAGAAAAGCTACATACAAAACTGTAAAAAAACAAACAAACAAACAAAAAAAACAAACCAGCAGGGAACTAAAGCTTTGCAGCATTTTGAAAAAAAAAAAAACAAACCCAAAACCATGAAACTAGGGAACAAAGTTTCAAACCCACCTGGGAGCACATCTACTAGCAGAGGCTGCGTTGGGAGGCAGGGCAAGCAATCCACAGGCAGTGAGCACAGAGCCCCCTCATCCCCCACACTTCCCATCCTTGCAGCAGCCCACCCTGCCCCTGACACACCAGAAGCCCAAGGCTCTTTCCTGAAACTCAGAGGGGAATAGCTTTGCTTCCTGCAGCAGTTCATTTAGCCCCCAGTCAGTCCCACCTCCTCACAGCAATCATGCCACTACTGCTGGCTCACTGCAGCCCTTTAAAAGATCAGGGGAAGCTGATCAGCTGCAGAACATAAAGAGACAAGTACTAGATATGCCCAAGGAGTTAGAATTTAGGTGGGAGTGGTAGTTTTGGATGAGGAGGGAGGGGTGCAGGTGGGGGGTAGGAGCAGATTCCATCTGGCAGGCATCTCAGGTGTTCAGAACAATTCTTTACGCCTTGCTAAGCTGACAATTTGTTCACTGTCCTGTGGTTTGGAGAAAGGTCAAAACTGTTGTTTGGTTCAGATCAAACTCAGAAGAAGCTGGTCCTTCCAGTGTCCTCCATCAACCCAGGAAGACTGTAGGCTGGGGCAGCCCGACAGGCGCTTTGCAGCAGTGTTCATAAACACGCGTGGAGGGGAAAACCTGGTGTCAGAGCCACATGGTGATTTAGAGAACAGGGACTAAGCTCTAAGCAAAAGGACATGCTGGAGGAGGGCTGGTGTCTTCTCTCTCCCTTCATCACACATAAAGCAGTGGCTTTTTGCTTCTGTTGTAGTTTCCTCTCAAATCTCCCTGCGTGCAGGTGCAGCAGGGGACAAGCCAGCTTACAGAGTGAGCAAAGTGGTGGGCGCAGCTTGGTGAGGGCAGGGGGCTTGGCAGCCTTCCCCCGGGGGGGCAGAGAGGCTGGTCACTGGGGGACAAGTCCCTAACCCCAGACTACAGCTACCAGGAGGAAATGATCTGATGTGCTCATTGCCATGTGTAACAAGAGAGGGGAAGCAGCATGTTGCTTGAAATATCATTCTCTTTTCAGGTCAAAGCCTGGAGTTTTTTTGCTCAGCCAACATCCTCAAGCTATTAGCATTGTCAGCTTTTTAAAACACCTCCTATTATGTTTTTATTTGCTCCAGTTTTGCCTGTGCTTGCTTTGAAATGGTCAAGTTTCAGAATACGATAATGGCTACTGATGGACAAAGCGGTGGTTGGGCTGGTTTTGTCCATCCCACTGGCTTCATTTCTAAGGGTTGCCCACCCTCGAGGGCTGTGTGTGCACTGGCTGTAGCTCAGGGCCAGGCATGCGAAGTAAAGCTGCCACCCCCCTTGCACACAACCCCTCCTGGCCCCCACTGCTCTGTGGGTCCCATGGAAGCTGGGTTCTGTGCAGCCCTTTCTGCAAAGGGTGAGCCCCAGCCCTCTGTGCCTGTGAGGCTGGGCTGTGGCATGAACCAGGCTGGAGCCCAACTGGAAGACATGCAATGGGGCTCTGCCTTCTGCCATCTGCTCCTCAACCCAGTGCCAGAAGGAGACCTCCATGAGGAAGACTTCTCCATGCCCTCACCATTCCCAGGGGGTTAGTGACACTGTACCAGCCAGGAGCATTACCCTTTGTCTTCCCCAGGGCAGTGGAGGAGGGCTCCATCCAGGCCACGTACATAAAGCCAGCCAAAATAGTCCCTTCTCCTTACAGCTGGGGCAGGGGCTCAGCAACTGGCGCCAGGCGTCCTTGGGAAGCAGAGCACACAGATGTTTCTTCAGCTGCAAAGGCAAAGGGCACAGGATAAGAGTAGAAACAAACCCTTGGGTGCAGAGCTGGCTGCCCGCCAGCCAGGACGGCTCCAGGACACGGGCCTGGCTCCCTCACCCTCATCTGGCCAGCACCCGCCCACTGCTTGGGTCTCATGGAGATCATTGGGGTGCTCTGCCACCACTCCAGTGTCCCTCTCTTTGCACAGCTCTGGAAAGTGCTTTGGGACAGGCAGATGGAAAGTACTGAAAGAAAGCTGGGTGGTACTGGTAGCTTGACTTCTATACAACAGAATAAATTTACCCCACAACTGTGACATTTGCAGATATCTGCTCTTGGGAAAGAGTTTTGTTACTTGATGCTTTTTAGGAACTGAGATCAAATTTGTCCTCCCTGAAGCAGGGTGACTATCCTGGCACTGGTGGCTCCTGGCAGAGGAGAAGACATCCCCTGGAAGCACAGGGATGTGTGGACCACCAGTAAATCTCCAGCGCAGGGCAGGTCCTCTCCTGGGGATTCAACATCAGATGCCACCAGATGCCTGAGGCAGCTGCAGAGGACTTTGCCCTGTGGAACCCCCTGACTTTCCCTCAAGAGGTGTCCTGGCAGTTGTCCCCATGATGGAGGCCATGAGTGGGCCAGGTAGATGCGAGCAGGGTTAGCCTCCCACATGCTGCCCACCTGGGCAGCCTTCCCCATGTGCAGGAGGTGAGACTTGGGCTGTGTGTGCACCCGTGGCCACATCCAGCAGCAGTGCGGAGCAGCTCTTCCCCTTGCCCACGACAGGACACGTTAGTGCCACACTGAAGGGGCTGCTGGACATCAGAGCACTTGCAGAGAACATATATTATATAGCCACACAGACACACTTCCTTATAGGTGCTTCAGGTGTGGTCGTGCACCCATTACACCAGGACTGGCCTTGTCACATTCCCCTGCTCAGCACCCACAGGCTCCTACACAAAATTAAGCCATTCTAGCAATGCCAGGGACCTGCTGGTGTCAGTGTTGGGTTTTGCCAGTGTTGTTGGTCTTCTGTGCAGGGTCTTCTGTGCAGGGGTGGTGCTACCCTGCCCTCCAGAGAGCTCACCTATGCCAGGAAAACCTCTGGCTGGACCTGGGTCCGGAGGTGAGGAGCAGGTCTGGGGTGATTTAACCCCTTCTGTGCACAGCTCCTGCCTGGGATGGACTCAGTCATGGTGGCAAAGTCAGGCAAAGTGGTAGCAGGACCAGCCCTGGCTGCTGTTGCTCACCCCAGGAAAGCCATGTTTGCAGTTTCTCTGGGGCACAACTTGCCCCATGGACAACAGGTCCAGCCCGTTGTCTCTACATGCAGAGAAGTACCCCTCTCTCTATTATAATGTTATATGCTGTGCATAGATGCTGTTGCCTAGGGAAAGGTGCACTGTCTTCATCTCCCTATCTAGCAATAGCCATAACCATAATCATAAAAGTATCACTGAAGTGGAAACTGAGCAATCAGAATTGCAGGGAAAGGTCCAGATAAGATTAAAACAAATATTTTTCTGGAGAGCACAAAGCCAATTTCCATTGACCTGCGGTGAAAGGTGACCTAAAATGTTTATCTATTCAATTATCTCTGCTGGGTAAGGAATAGGATAGGGTAGGACAGGGATAGGATAGGGATAGGTTATTCTTTAAAAGCTCACAGCCTATTTCTTTGTCTTAAGAGGATTCGTGAAAGATTAAATTGGTGACCAGTGGGGTTCTTTAAAATTATCTTTTTCCCCTGTCTACATTTTTCTTTTAGCTTCAAAAGTCAGGGCTCTGCCCTTGATTTTGTCCAAGGAATCCCACATGGGTGCGGGGAAGTCTTGCATGTTTTGGTGAAAGGAGCCAAGAGGAGGCCGCTTGGGATCAGGCTTTTATTCTGAAGGCCAACTGAAGTGGGTTTGAGCAGCTCTTGCAACTTTCCACGTGTCTGTTTCTACAGATATGAACGTGGCAGAACATTACTGATCTCTTATAAAGCCTTTCCATCTTCAGAGGAAAAAATGCCTAATCTTATTATTGCTATTAAATTAATTGGCTGAGACTTTTTTTTCTCCTGGGTGTTTTTTTTTAAGTGTAGGCACAGTCTCACTGAATAAATAACATGACGTTGGAAGCAGCCTGACTCTAAGTGACCCTTCCTTTCCTGGCTGGCCTTGTCCTTGGGGAAGGTGCAATTCTCCTGCTTGCTGTTCTCTCCTCCTCAGCAGGACTTCAGGACACATTGCAGCCCATGGTTTAGAGCCTTCCTTGAAAAAAAATAACAAAAACAAAAAACCAAACCAAACCAACCAAAACAAACCCAACAAAACAAACTGTTTTTTTTGGGGATGAGTGTATCTCTTTTCTCCTGCAGCACAGTCATCCTGATGTGGGGTGCACACTCAGGGTCACCACCCACAGCTCAAGCACAGAGTGTGACCAGCCTGGCAGGGACAAGGGCAGAGAGGCAGTTTCCCGGCCGGATTGAGCAGGGCTTAGCAGCTCGGGGACGGCTCGGAGAGCCCGAAACCAAGCCCCTCGATGCTGGCACAGTGCTGGGTTTGTTAGGAAAGCTCGGGTGTGAAGTGTCCCTGGGAATGCCTCCCTCCGCCCTTCCATCCCATCCCCGAGAGCTGCTGACTCCAGCTCCACTGCATGGGATGGATGTTTTTACCCCTTTTTATCCACATGCAAAACCTGGGGAGCAACTGGTGCTGGCCCAGCTGGAGATTATCTCCAAGAGAGCTAAATATACTGGATTCAGTGAGCAGCCCGGTCCAAACGGGGCCAAGTTCTTTTCAAAGCCTTGTCAGCACCTGGGACACCCTGTGCAATATCTGCCCTAAACCCTGCTGAGCCCATTTCTTTTCCCCTGCTCCCTGCTTGACAAGGGAGCCAGGGATGTCCTCTTAGAAGGACACTGGACACAGCACCCTTGACCCATAGAGACCCAGCCCAGGAGACCACAGCCAAAACTACCCGAAATTCCTGGTACAAACCTCACCCTTCTGGTGTTGGCTGCAAAAGCTCCATGCAACCCAAGCTTCCTTTCCCTGCACAGGTGGCTCAGGGACATAGGGACCCACATGGTCAGTTACCAGCTACCTCTGCTGATTTGCCAGCTCCTGAAGTTACCCAAGGTCAGAAACACTTGTGGCTGCTCCCCACAGGAGCTCACTCACCCAGGGAGGTGAGCTGATATGGGGCTGCGGACACAAGCAGGGTGGTGGAAGCTCTTTGTGATGGAGGTTTCCTGGGGGAGGCACAGTTCATGCTAGAAACCCTTCCACCAAGTGCAATATTTCTAGGGGGAGTGAGAAGGCTGCTCATGACCTCTCTGGCTTCCTTCACAGCTGGGAAACAAACCATCTGCTGGAACTCAAACCCCCTCTGCTTCCAGCTGCTGACCCTGAGCCAGAACGCCAGGGAGCAGCTCTCCTGGCAGCAAGGGACAAATCCTTCACAAAAGAAAAAAAAACCACAGCCCTCTGGGAGAAGCAGAGGTTAAGTCATCGTTAGGAGAAGGGAAAGTCACGATCCTCCCAGAGAAGGGAAATTGGCGTTACCTGCAGAGATCGAGGCACAGGGAGCTGGGCTTCTGGACTCCAGCAGCAGGGCCGGTGGGCACTGCCAGGCTCCAGCTGTGGGAAGCGGCACCTACCGCTCGCCCTCCAGTTGTTTCTATTTTGGCGACTCTGTCTGAAGGTCGAAGGAAAAGTCCGAAGGAGTGGCTTGTGGCAGGAAGTAAATGATTACCCTGCCACTGCTCTCCCAGCCGACTGAAGCACGGGGAACTGGGGTGGGAGAGGAAAATCCCTCCTTGGGGGGATTAGAGGGCAGCTCGCTGGCAGGGAAGTGCAAAGGGTCAGAACAAAGTGCTCTGTTTGCCGGAGGTTGTGCCGGGTCACTTGCCAAGTCCCAGAAGAGCTAATGAGACACGGGTCACCTCCCAAACACTAGCAAGACCTCCTGGATGTGGACATGACCCATTGCTGAGCCACCAGTGATCCACAGAGCTTGCCAGCTAGGAAAGAGCTGGGTGAAGTGGAACCTCATCCCCTGTCAGCCCTGTGCCCACAGTGGGAGATCCTGAGACTTTTACATGTTTGAACTTTGCAGGTGACATTTCTACAGCCACACTTCGGCCTCCTCCACACTCCTCATTCTGGGCCACACATACACGGAACCAAGCCCCTTTAGGCACATCAGGGCTGAGCCCAGAGGAACCCACCTGAAGCCAAAAATCTACTGCTCTCCCTTCATTCTCTCCCCCATTTGTTCCCTGTTCCTCTCCGTTCCCCTCTGCAGTTGCTCAGCACTGATGGTCACCACTTCCCAGTCTGGGTGCCCAAATAACAATGTGATTGTTGAATGTGCTGGTGGAGTCACTGCTGGAGCTTCCAGCTCCTCACCCAGAGTAGGAACTTCATATGTGCAGGACATTTTCTGATTACCCAGGAAGGTTTTTCACCATCCAAAGCCCCTTTTGCACCTCTCCTCTCACATCAATGGACCATGATGTAGTTGAGCAACAGGTCCTGCAGCTCTGAGCAAAGGTGAATGGCAGCACAGTTCCTCAAGCTTTTGTCAAGCTGCTGACCTCTTGCCATCAGCATGTGCTCATCTCAGCTGGGCCTGGGAATCCCAAAGCAGAGAGGAGAAAGGAAAAGGGTCACTGGACAGGGAAGCTGTTACAAAAGCAAAAGGGTGAGCTGAGATGGGACGTGACTACACAGATAGCTACAATGATGTATAAAATCAGATGATGCTCCCATTGGTGCCCCAATCAAAATAAACATTTCCTGAAACAGCCCGGAGTGTGTGATTTGGAGCATCCAAGGTTCTTGAGGCCAAGACAGCCAACTGCCACCGCAGCTAAGGTTTCCAGTTCCATGTGTGTGGAGACTAAGCAGAGCCAATATGGAGCTCTGCATGCTCCAGCACCAACGGTAGTGCACCGAGAGGAGCAGGCTCAGCCCTTGCCTTGCTCCAGCCCCCACCAGTAATCCTGTTGGATGGCAGGGCTGTGCAGGTGCATGAGGCTAACAGAGATTTGATATTACCCTCATGTCTCAGGGAACAGACCCAAATAGAAGTCCCTGTTATACTTGAGGAACCACAGAGGAAAAAAATAAATCTGTTCCCTGCTAGTGCAGAGAGGGCCTTTGTTCATCTCGTTTTCAGAATGAGAAGATTTAGAGGATTGCTGCAGCACATGACCAGAAGCTACGAAGCTGCAGACAAAAGCCATTTGGAACAGAGATTGGGCTTTGCCATCGCACTGGCTTTTCAGAAGATTTCTGCTTTGTC
Source organism: Megaceryle torquata (assembly GCA_024611175.1). Lineage (NCBI taxonomy): Eukaryota > Metazoa > Chordata > Aves > Coraciiformes > Cerylidae > Megaceryle > Megaceryle torquata. Next base: position 38,687 of record JANIJG010009914.1, read on the forward strand.
CAAGTTAAACCTGCTGCTATTTTGGGGTTTATTTTGCTCACTCTGCTGCATCTGCTGCTTTACCAGTGGCACATCACCAGTGACACGGGGTTCCCGTTTGCTTTCACAGGCATCAGCAGGGCATCAAAATGTCTGCTGCAGCAGGCTGGAAGGGGCTGCCCGTGTTCCAAGCCCAAGACACAAGGGTTGTACCAACACCCTCACTCATTCCAGCCACAGACAAGTTTAGAGGACAAAGCTTTGGCTTATAGCTCCAGCTGCTGAGTGGGCTCGTTTCGCAAGCTTGCCGCACGTCAGCCGCTAGCGTGCGTCGGCACCCGGCCGAAACACAGAGGAAAGCGTTTGAGCAGAACTGACAGCAAGACAAAGCCCGTTGGGGCTCTCTGAATAATCGCTGGTTTTATCACAGCTGAAAACTACAGCGAGCCAGACGCTGAGATGCCCTGTCAGCCCTGGGACACGCGCAGCCTGCTGCCAGGCATTGAGGCAGAAATGCCTCGCCGAGTGCCTCCAGCACAGCAGCATCTCCGCTCTCCGGGAAGGGGGGGGGGGGGGTTAGGGGGGCTGTGCCTAGGCAGGGCTTGGGGATTCGAGGCACCCTTGCAAGGACTGAAGGCACCCTCTGCTCGTGCTCCCCTGCTCTGCACCCTGAGGGACAGGAACAAGGAAAAGGAACCCTCATCTGCCCTGACTTTCCCCCTCACTGTTGCAAAAAAAAGGCACAAATTATCTTACAGCCCCAAATGCACTCAAAGCAGGAGCCATTTCTGTTCATGAGGGGGAGGGAAAGTTTAAAAAAAAAAAAAAAAAAAAAGTGATTAATTAGGTTTAAAACCTCTGCAAAATTGAAGCTTCATAAAACGTTTTCCATCATCACGTGCCCTGAACGAGAGAACCTTTGGCCCCTGAAAAACACAAAGGCATAGGACAAGTTAGTTTGTGAACATCCCCCATTCACACCCAGGCAGCTGCTCACAAGGAGAGGAGAGCAAGCTGCTCTACACTGCGGCATGGCAGCGATGCTGGCTGCACCCCTCTGCTTCCCACAGTCTGAGTCAGGAACACGGGGAGAAAAGGACCCTAAAACCACCGAGTGCAAAGCAGCTGTGCAGAGCAGTGTGTGAACTTGTCAGGGCTCCTCAGCTTGCCACTTACTGCCAGGATTCGAGGGATTATCTCGGCCCTACGCAGGGCAGAGGGAAGATGGGCTGGCTCTCTTCCCATGCTGGTTCCTGCTCAGCACCCCAGGGAGAAAACCAGGGAGCTGGACCAGAGGGCTCACGGCAGAAGAAAAAGCAGCAGGCACCCATGACGGAGGAGCTCCTTGCCCAGCTCCACCGGCTGGGCTCTCTCCCCACATTGCGGAAGGCTCAATGGGCTGGAGCCGAGCCGAGCCGAGCCGAGCCTGGCCGGGCCGGCGGGCGAGACCCCAGGCTCGGAGCAGGGGAGGACGCCCGGGGGAGCCGGGAAGCGAGAGCAGCGAGGGCTGCCGGTGCCGGCCGCGGCGAGTGCCCAGTCACCTGCACTGGGATGGGGGTGAGGTTGAAAATAGGGATGGGGCAGAGCTGGATACACCCAGAAAAAGGAGGGAAACGTTGCTAATCCGGGGGGGCAGCCACCCCACCACCATGCCCCGCACACCCACCCACGGCACCAAACGCCCCCGGCCCCCGCGGAACAAACCCCACAGCTCCTCTGCGCTCTCCTTCCAGAGGCTGTTCGGGGAACGGCACGAAATGCTGTTTTCTCCCGGAAGGGACATCACCCCCCGCTCCTGCCTGCAGCCCCTTTCCCGGCTTTTGCCACCCACCACTCCCACCCCCCCTCCGGTACCGCATTGCGGAGCTGCCCGCTGCCGTTGGGGGCAGCTCCGCCGGCTCGGGCCGGGCGGTGGGGGACAGACTCCAGCCCTACCGGGGCTCGACACGATTTAGGAGGGAAAAATAGGAGCCCCATCGGGATACCTGCTACGTCCGGGATGCGGGAGCGCTGCCGGCGGGTCCCCCCCATCCTCATCCCCGCGGTGTCACGGCAGCGGGCAGACAACGAAGTAGTTGTTACGGGCTTAAAATAGGTGTAAATCGAGGTGAATTCTGTTATGGGTGTGGAGCTTGGGCTCCCCACCTGTGAGCAGGGCAGAGTGAGTTTGGTTCAGGACAGGGAATACTCCCAGCCCCTTATTTCGTTTATTTTCGCCCCACTCCACTGAGGTTTTTTCCCTCCTTCCTTCACAAGAACAAAAGTATCGGGGTCCATTTACAAACTCCATTCATCCCTGAAGTCTGAGCACTACGGGGTAAAGCAAAGCTGGGGGGTGGGTGGTGAAAGCAGCACCACCCCACCCAAATGTAGGACCGCCCCTTCCCGAAGTCCTACTTCTTGCAAACAGCTTAATCCCACTATCACTGCCCCTCTGTCGTGTCCGTGTCCCCCTCGATGCACGTGGGCACGGGGAGGATGAACGTGCCCCTGCCCAGCTCCTCCGAGTCACCCACGAACCAGGACAGCCTCATCGACTATGTTTTCTTTTATTGTTCGATATATTTATGTACCACATTATATGTTAAAGATAGACTTTTTTTTCTGATATACATTTTTCATCTTATTTACCACAATGACACCACACGTACATTGGAAACAGCTCCACGGATCTGGTAGATTGCACAGAATGAATTGTGTCATAGTTTTGTTCCTGTATCCTGAACGACGTCAAATCCAACAATATATTATGATTTTTTTTCTTTTTTAAACCTTTCATAGTTTAGAAATAATAATTGTTGAAACAAAACGAAACAAAAGTCACTGAGAAGTGGACTCCAGGTCTGCAATTTCAACCAGAGGCAAAACGTTATTATTGATGGGAAGCGCCGTTCCTCGCTGTGAATTCGGGTGAATTAAGCAGTCCTGACATCAGTGTGACTATGGTGTAAACATTGCAGGTAACTGGCATCGCTGGTTGTCAGCCGCTGCTTGGACTTGTTGGGCTGGTCATACAATCTAAGTCTCACCTACATCCATCCATCTCACAGTGTGTAAAAGGAAGGTCCCTGCTCCCAGCACGCACGGCTGGCTCGCTTCCTTCAGTGAGCGCAGTAGCCCAATCCCATCGGGTCGGCACCTGTGTTTCAGCTCCCGAAACACTTGAATTGCATATCTGTAAGGAGTGTGGAAAACTGCGACTGTTTCCCAACAGGTCATTCGTGGGGGGCCAAGCTTCAGGCAACGAGTGAGGAGGTGGGGCAGGGCACCGCAAAATTTCCTTCAAAAAACTCTAAATAACAAAAAAATATATTTCAATCTTAGCTTATTTAAAAAGACAGCAGGGCGAACACTTTCATTTCTTCTTAGTTCCTTTAATTTGAAGATTCTATGACATAGAATTTGTTGGATGCATGTAACGAAAATAATGACTCTTTCCATTAAAGGGATGCAGAATTATTTGGCTATGCAGATGTTTGATGCAATTCTCTTACTGCAGCTGGCTCTGGCCCCTCCTTAGTCTTCAGCGTTGGTTCTGAAGGCCTCTATGAGGCCTTCTAAAGAGTGGATGAACCCAGAGACACTGCAAATACCACCTATAACGAAAATGGCGACATCAAAGAAGACATGGTGCCACAAGAGCTTCCTCCACAAGAGTTTGAGGTGGAAAAGACTGGGGAGCAGGAAACAGAGCCCTGCACCTGTGAGGCTCCCAGTAAGACCCATCAAGAGGGCAAAATGTGGGACATAGATAGCCATGAGCAGGGTAAAAACTACCAGGGCACATCTGAGGGTGAGTCCCCAGGATTTGAGCCGCCCATCACCCCCATAGCAGTTGGGGAAGAATGCCCTGTTTCCATCTTGGAAAAGGGACCTCTCCAGGACTTCCACAGCCGCAAAGAACGGCAATGGGTAGGAGAGCAAGGCTTTGGCCACCAAGAAAATATTGACTACTGCCCTAATGGTGGATGGCAAGTTGTCTGTAATGACTTCCTTGGTCTCATCAGCCCAGGTCAGATAGGCGACCAAGGCAAAGAGTCCCTTAAGGATGCAAGCAGCTATGTGAGTCCAGTTCATCATGCAGTGAAACTCCTTGGGGTTCTGCATGTTCCCCTCCAAGGAAGGCAGAAAGATCTGAGAGGTGTAGCTGAAGACAATGATGCCAATGGAGATGGGAAACTTCTTCACATCAATGTAAAACTTGACTTTGTCCCAAGCCCAGTCACGTGCCCTGGAGAGGCAGTAGGCAATCACCAAGATGTTAATCACAAAGTGGGCTAATGTGCAGAGCAAGCTGAACTTGGAGACTGCCTTGAGGTTCTTCAAGAACGCGCAAGGCAGGAGCACTGCTGTGGCAATGATGGACCATGACTTCTGGGAGACGGGAAGGTTGGGGAAGCTGTTGTACATCAGGTTCCCACTGACCACCACATAGAGGATGCAGGTCATGACCAGTTCAATGATCTGAGCCACGTTCACAACCCTGCCTCCGAGGGTGGGGAAGCGAGGCGCACAGCATGCGTTCGCTATGTCCACGTAGGAGTCTCTCACCCTGACTATCTCCCCATCCTCATTCTCTTCATAAAGACAGGCAATAAGGATTTTCCCAGTGTAGCAGCAAACCACTGCAGCGAAAATTATTAAAAAGAGTCCTAGGTATCCACCATGAAGGATGGCATAGGGCAGGCCCAGAACAAACATCCCCTAGAAAGAGACAAAATGGAAACCGTGTTGCTCGTCTCACAGAGGGGACCAGGCAGGCACTGGTGCCCAGGCACACGCAGTCGCGCAGTCGCAGTCACATGCGCGATGCTGTCTCGCTCACACACCATCACACCCACACAGTCGGGCACACAGTCACGCCATGCAATCATGGCCACACGCAATTACACCCCCCTCACCTTCTCTCTGACGTGCCACCCCCCACAATCACACCCACACAGTCATGCACATCCACATAACCTCCCTCTCGAGCACCCAGAAAAAGTGAGCACAGTTTTGGCAACTGGGCTCTGCCCCCATCTCTACCCTCTCTGTCCCCAGTCCCTCTCAGTGCGTCAGGACCCCCAGAGCCAAGGACCTCTGGAGGCACCAGCCCAGGCCCACCTCAGCACAGCCTCTGCCAGCCTGGGCACCCCCCAGGGTCCCTCATCGACAACCCAGCCCATGTGCTGGGTCAGCCTGATGGGGAGACCCTCCATCCTGGCCCCGCGGGGAGGTGCAATGGGATGGGGCTGAGGGGCTGATGGCCCTCCCTGGCTCTGCACCATGTTCTGGGGGCAAAACAAAGATCCTGGTTTGCATTTTCTTCTTTTCCTTTTATTTTCATTTTTTTTTAATCCTATTTTTCCTCCCTATTTCCTCGTTTATTAATTCTTTTTTATTTTTATCTTTTTTTTTTTCCTATTTTTCTCTATCTTTCCCCCATTTTTTTCTTCCCCCCCCCATTTCCCCCAAGTGGCTTTCCCATCACCCCGGCGCTGCCGGCGACCCGGGCGCGGGGCCGGGAACGGAGATCGGGGAGAGCTCCCCGGTGCCCGGCGGTGGCAGCGCGGTGGCGGCCGTACCTGGATGGCGTTGGTGACGTTCCAGCCCGCCTCCCAGGCCGTGATCTTGGGCTTGCCCTGCCCGGAGAGCTCCGAGCAGACACCCGCCTCCTTGGAGGCTGAGGGCGGCAGGGGCCCGGTGCCGTCCCGTTGGTAGTGGATGTCCCCTTCTAGGGGCTCGGCCCCCTCCTCGCCACCCTCGGACTTGAGGATGTCCATCTGCAGCCCCTGTCGATGCTCCATGTCCAGGTCGTCGCAATGGGCAAACCCCACCGCCTCCTCGTCGGTGGCCGCCTGGAAGCCCATCCTGGCGAACATGCCGCTCATCTTCGCCTGGGACTTGTTGGACACCGAGGTGGCCACGTTGGAAAGCTTGCTGCGGAGAAGGGTGGCCATGGTGGCTGACTGGCCGGCTCCGCTGCTCGGGAACCCTCGGAGACGAAGAGACCCGACGGGGCGAGGGAGCGGCGGGGCAGCTGCCGGGACCTCAGCGCCCGGCGAGGGGCAGGGGCGGCTGCGGGGGGCTGGAGGGGCTGCTCCGAGCCGCTACCTCCGTGTCCCAGCGCAGTGCGGGCGGCTCCTCGCCGGGGTGCCCAGGGGCATGACACCGCTGCGGGGAGGTGCGGGCCCGCACGCCCCGCCGCCCGCTCCGCGCTGCTCCGCGCTGCTCCGCGCCGGCCCCCGCGGCGAGATCGGGGGGCGAGTCGGGCTGGGGATGGCGGGGGGGCTGTCAACAGTCGGCGGCTCTCACCAGACGGGCAGCGCAAGCTCCTGGCAGAGCTCGCCGCGTCTCCATCGCAGTGCGCCCACCTCGCGGAGACAGAAGAGGGAGAGGGGAGAGAATTGCTGCATTTCTGGGGGAGGTACCAGCCTCCCCGGCCAAGCCCAGCCTTCCCCCCACACCCCCCCCCCGTCCCACCCACGCCCTACGGGCCCCGCCAGCAGCACC
>JANIJG010009916.1:0-35337 GCA_024611175.1 Megaceryle torquata
GTCTTAGCTCTATGAAAGGTGTATGCACTATTCCACCAACAAAATACCACCCTCCCCCTCTCCCCCCAGACATGCTACAAATACTCCAGGCCAGACTAGACAGCAGTGCTGTGGACTTCAGAGGATAAGGTCTCTTGCTGCGTGGGGGGATGCTCTGCTGTAGTGTACCTACTGCTTCTTCCCCCTAATCTATTTATATTGGTGATGTTTGCACAAGCCTTGCTGGACAAATACGGAGTCTTCTCTGGCAAACATTTCTCAGCATACTTATTCTTGGTGTTTAAGTTATTTGCTGGAGCAGGCCCTGAATTTATAATGTCAGGCAATGTCAAGATGTTAGCAGAGGGCCATAGCCCTGGTGGGGGATATTATAAAGAGTACTTTAGCTTGTCTCTCAAGCCCACCCTGTCCCAATGGTTGAGGGAGTGCAGAATAAAATGGCCAGGGTCGGGGAGGGGGGGGGGACGGGACCCTTTTTGAACCTTGTCCCGTTTCAAAGCTATCAAGAGCGTTGCTCAGGCCTTGATTTAATCTGAATCAATGCATAACGCAACGAAGCTGTTCATAGTACATTAATTTTACTTCCATTTCAAGCAGCCAGTTTTCAGACAAACACTGTAATCATTTGGAGTTATATAAGTTTATAATGGCTGCTGGAGGCCTGCTGCAATCAGTGTCAATTGCTATTAGGTATGTAAATTGTTATGTAAAACACACAGGTTTGACTTTCTTCCTCAAAATAACACACGCTTTTAATCTGGGAGATAAATTAGAGTAAATAATATTTCAATCCATGGAGTTTTCCCTTTAAGGAAATAAAGTATCATTCAATCTATAGATAAGGAGGAAAAATACTCCCATTTACAGCTTTTGTTGGAAACTGAAAGATCGACATTGCACTGCAATATTTATGTAAAATTTAGTTACAGCTGTATCTCCTCCACCTATGATTGCTTTACAGATCGTGGCACTACAAACTGTACACGCCAAAGCAATTCTAAACACTGCATTCTGTATTAAACAGATCCAGTCTGGTTTCATATTCTCCAAAGTCAGTAATTTATTAGCTATAAACACATTTTGGGGCTTAAAAATATGATCCCTTTTGTGCTTTTCTTGACCACTTTTAAATGTCTTCTTTCAAAATTTGTCCTTTCATGAAGAACATCTGGGCACAATAAAGATACGTCATATTATTAACTCAGGAGAAAGGCATTACAGACGCCGCAGATTTACAAAACAGAAAGCTAGAGAGTTTTTAACATGCCTATTTCTAGTCATAATCAGCGGATTTAAACCTATAAATATACTGCCCCAGAAGGAAGAGATGCAAATCTAGGCATAAGACAGTGAAATGCCTGGACTGGAAAATGTGTAGATATAAACATGGTTCCCCCCATATCCATAAGGCTTTAAAATAGGCTTTGTGTGCAAACGCTTCCTCCAGAGAAGCAAAACCATTCTGAAAAGTCAACCAAAAAGTGAGAAAAAGGATACTTACTCTGCTTAAAACCTAAATAGGGTATCCGTTCAATTGGTGTTTTCCTTTCTTTCATATATTTATAAAGAGCCACAAGGAAAGCCTGCTCATCAGCTCTGCATTCTTCACCTACGGCAGTCTTCGATTTATCCTCACTCGAGCCTTTTTTACAGTTGCTGTTGCTACTCTTGGGTTTGGGCAAAGCTGACTTAGCCTCACATTTTACCTGGGAAAAGAACAGATGTCATATCAGATCTGAGTAACCTTTAATTTTCACGTAAGAAATAAATATCCTCTCCTAGCAGAATGGACTGTTGAAAAAAAAAAAAAAATGAAGGCCAAACCATGCAACTGTGTTTGAAGGGAAACAAAGGAAGCTATTTATAGAGCTAAATGTCTTGTTCTGAATCTTAGTCACAACATTTTTAAATAGCCACATCTTTAAATCATTATAACCCATTGGTAATGCTCTCCAGATCTGCATTTTTATGACTATACATTGCTATGTCACAGACAGCTCCCATCTCTCACATACACTTGCCATTAGCAAGTCTAATAATAACCTTCGTTCCAGGACTGACACTGAGCATTGTCAACTCCTCTAGACAACCCTCAGAGCTGAGGGTGCTCAGCCCCTTCCAGCAACGCTCAGCAGCCAGCTCTGAAATGACACATTTTTCTCTCCTTTGGCCCACCAAAACAAATGCAAACCTTGGCAAGCCTCACCCAGGCAGAGCCCTCAGCACAACACCAATGGAGGTTCTGCTGTAGCGTGGACTGAAGTCAAGCGTGTTTGAGCATCTGCTTAAACTTAAGCACAGCCCTAAGGGTTTAGCTGAAGGAAGAGGCTGGTAGCCGGAGCCTCTCCTGGTAGACACCGGCAGCCCCAATGCACGAGTCCCAGTGCTCCGGGTCTCTCACTGGCCTTCCTCGCAGGCATGTGCCAGTTAGGAAGTCAACACTTTACCTCTCATCAGTATTCATTCAAACATGGGGAAAAAGATCCAGTGAGACTGACTTAATCCTGCCGTCCTCCTGAAGATAATCTTCTCATTGAATCAAGCAAATTGCAAATCGAGCATTCCCATAATTTAAGTGTACAAAAAGAAAAGAGCAGAACCTTGCAAGCTGATGTTGAAAAGCTCTCCATTACTAAGATGGGATCAATACATTTCCAGTTACCTATTGGAAGTCCTCTAATACAAGTCAGTGGAGATGGTTATGTGTATTTTCCATTTGTGCTGTCCCTTCGATGCTTTTGAGTGCTGTGAGGAGCCTTCTGGCAGCTCCATACCTCATTGTCCTTGGCGCTCCCAGAGGAACACGGGAGATTGTAAGAGCCAGTATTTGGTATTTTAGGGCAGGCAGCGGAGGACAGCAGGGTATCATGCTGACCAGGATGGCAGGAACTCTTGGTCAAGCAAGCCACTGACTCACCTTCACTCTCCTCACATGCACACTAGGTACTTCCTAGGTACCTGTTGACATTTTGGAAGGGCTACAAGGAGCATTATGTAAGTGCTGGTAAACAAACAACAAACGTGTAACTGGGAAGACTATGATTAAGCTTATTTTATCTCAGTAAAGCTACCCTGTGTCTCAGGCTCAGGGAAAGCTACATCTTTTATACTCCTCCAGGGTATTAGCTTTGCAGAAAGTGCTGACTTAAGGTTAGCTGCCTCCGTAGTTTTCCACGGATGGTGGACAACACAACGCTAGCTCCTAATCAGAGGGGAGAAGCAGCCACCATTTCCATGGATGCTGCTGGAAAGTCTCCCCATTGGGACACTGCAGGGAACGGGCTCGCTCCTCCCAGGCAACGCAGCAGGGACTGGGAAATGGACTTCCTGCAGGATTTCTCTTGATTGCTTGCCGCTGAAGTACATTCACCGTACTGCTCCATATTCTCTGGTTGCATGTTAAAAAAAAGATATTGTCTTCCTACGGCACAGGACACCATGCTTTGCCTTGTAATAGGTAGGCTTGTTGATGAAACTTCTGTAAAGATCCCTCAGTTTCAACTAAAACTCAATGGAGCTAAAGGGATTCCCCCCCCCCCCTTCGGATTTCCTCATCCACCTTTCAGTTTACAATTGTAACCCCTTGGCTTTTTCACTTTGGTTCCTTGCAAAATTATTTAACAGCTTCCCACTTATGAAGTTTTGATTACACAGTCGTAGTTTCCACTGCTGTACCAAAGATTGGGTTAGCACCCCCAATATGAACCCATGATTTCAGTCAATTAGGGATTTTTAATTTGAGCTGCAAATTTGTTTGCAGGCTAAAACTTGTGACAATTCCACTGGACTTGGGAGCCATTTTTTTCAGCTTTTGTCACCTACTTGCTAGGTAAAGTCAACCAATCAAGCTTTTTAATGGATTTTCTTTTCCAAACTGGACAACTCAGATCTATGTTTGAAAAGACAGCCTGAGCACGAAAGCTAAATTAAATCAAAGCTCAGTGCCACGCAAGCAAACCGACGACAGTGGATGTTACTCCAAAGGAGACAAAAGAAAACAAAATAATATTTTAAAAGCCACCAGGAGAGAGAAAACTCCCCATTACACAAAACTTTCCTCTCTCCAGTGTACAGAGAAGCAAGGTCAAAGCGCCTGTGGAACTCAAAGGTGCCAAAAATGCAACAGATGGGCTCCAAGCAGCGTCAGGTTCAACAAAGCCCCGATGGAGGCTGCAATGCTTCACCTGCTCAGCGTTTGAGATGCAAGTCTCAATTTTGGAACCCCTCCACTCTCTGACTGGAGATACGGATAAATGCCATGACCAATGATTAACGAGACCCAGAAAGGCCAAATGCCATACTTGGTAATATCAGCGTATATGTAGCGTAAACATATCAAAGGCAGCTAGAGTGATGCCAGATTTGCACCAGGCACCACAAACTGCCCTTCTGTCTCAAAACACAGTTTTCAATCTTCCTAGAGGGCAAAGATCTGGAGGAAGATCCCAAACATGGAATTTTGCTTGGCTTGGCTCTCTTTCCTGTTCTGCTCAGAAAGCCCGGATGATTCTGCTATCAAGGGAGAGTTCCATTTCCACGGGAGTTAAAGCTCTTTCACTGCAGCCTCAGTGTGAGCAGCACCTTCAAAATGAAATTGAGGGTTAAGGCCCCAACAGGCAACCCAGAGCTGCAGTGTGGATAAGCTGGGGGTGTACGGAGGTGGGTTCTGGGAACACCTGACCACTTCCTACTGTGTGCTCCATCAGAGGTGTATGATCATGACCAAATGGCCCGTGAACACTCATGGATCCACACCCGCACGTCTCTCTTCTCCTGCCAGAGGTGACACACAACACAGACCATTACAGACCTGCACTTTAAAGCTGCAATCAGACAATGGTGCTCAGAATAAATATTCAGCTCTGAGAGCATGCCAGGCCGCCTGTGGCCACAGGAAAAACATATCCTGGCAACTTTTTAAACTAATTTCCCAGGTCTTGCTGTACAAATGAAGTGAGACATTTACTTCAACATTTGCACTAGGAGATGTAATGAGCAGATTCATTTGGGGACAATTTCCATGTTTAACAAGTTAATCCAGCCTGATGACACCTGAAGGATGAAAGCCTCCAGAGTCCTGCAAGCGTCTGGAGAGAAGAGCTTGATCCTGCCTCAGTAGATGGCTTTGTATTTTTGTTATTTTTACACTCCTGGCCTGGGAGGGAACTCCCCTGGGATCTTTCTTCCCCAGGAGGTACTACAATGCAGTGATCACCAAGGAGATCAAAAGTGAGAAGTGGTACATGAAAGACCCACTTTGCCTGGCAGCACCTGCAGGCCCAGGACCCTATTGCCTGTCCTGCTATCGCTCTATTTTTAACAAGTCATCCGCACTGGAATTAAACACTCTTCTGTGTCAGGTAACAGTAAAATCCTACAAAACAATCTGCTGATGGTTCAAGGAAAACTTGCCTAATGAAAACTTGGTTGTAAGGAGGTACAAGCTTTCTAGTTATTGGCAGCTGAGAACATGAAATTCAGCAAGCGGTTACAACCGTGTGGCTTATGCTGGTCTTGACAGGCTCAAAATCACAGCTTGCAGAATGCCAGTTCTGCCATTTCTGCCATTTCCCAACCCAAACCATGTCCCACCGTGTCCCTGTCCGAGCTGTTGCCTCGCCACCCAAGAAATGAGGCTGCTGTCAGACACTGGCAGCCATGATCTGAGGATGAAAGCTGCACCAACTTCTGGTCAAAAGGTATTTAAGCTGGAACAGGAATATGGCCAGGACCATTGCCAAAGTGTTTCAGCATCTGATACGAGTGGGTTTGTCCCATTTACATCAGTGGTATTCAACCCTGCTCTCCATGGACCCACTGCCAGCATCAGTGGGAGCTGGAGCAAGGACAGGGGAAGAAAACCAATGGTGAAGCCCAATACAGTGTCCAAGATGACGACTTAACATCCCAACTGCTCCCAGTGATGAGAAGACAGGAGGTGGATCTCCACTCCCCCTCCTTCCCCAAATGCACCTCCCATCTTTCCCCAGAACCCCAGGGGCAGGGTCTGTACAAAGTGCAATACATCTGCTATAGGGGGTTTCTGATTCCCTGTCATCCTCTCAGTAAAGCATATCCACAGCCCTGAGACACAGATTGATGTGAAGAGCCACACTGAAGTCAGTGTAGCTACATGCAAGGACAATACATCATGAGCATGTCTATTATTTATAATGAAATTAAGCTGGCCAAGATAATTAATGCTATTAATATCTGCACAATGATGAGCACAGTATGACTAGATAAATAGGCAGAATTACTTCTTATCTGAAATATCCTCCCATTTGACTAGTAGGGTGAACCCAAATAGAAACAGAGGATAAACAATATGGTATGAAGGGTTACTGTTGTTTTTAATTATCTAGTATGTATATATCAGGTGCTGAAGAGGTAGAACTACTCATGCTACTATGTCTGGGGTGCTTTTGACAACATGGTCCATGCTGCAGCTTGCTGGTAATATTTTAACATGAAGAATGGCTTGGAGGAAGGGGGAATTGAAGCCAACTGAGACATTTTCACACTCTAGATTTTGCACCTAAGAAGATGGAGCAAAAATATTCAGGCAAACTCTATAGTATCTGGAAAGACCCTGCAACTGAGAGCAGGCTCCATCGCCTTTCACCATGCCTGTCTAATATGACAGCACAGACTCCAACCGAGCACAACAGGGCACAAAAAGACGAGAAACAGTGACTTAAGGGCAGAGCTTCATCATGAACTTCAGTCTCTTTTATTGTCATCAACAGGCCCAATTTCAGCTGAACTCCTAGGGAGGAGGAGGAGGTGGAATTTAATTTGCCTTCCTATGAGAAACTGAGAGCAGAACACTTCCACTTGACCTCTTTAACCTCCTAATCTCCCAGAACATTCACTGCGTACAATGCCAACGCAAATGGATCTATAGATTCACCGTATTTCCTAAAGAGAAGGTCTCAACAATGGAAGTGTTTTTCAGATACACATCCATCTAATTTATGGAAACAATGGATTCAGGAGGAGTTGGCCGAAAAATTCACTCTATGCAAACCTGTTTAGCTTAAAAGTATTACAGTGACAAAGTTGTGCCTCAGATAAAAATCTACAAATATTGCTCTAAGTAATTTTCTGCCTTTGCATCTTACAGTTTCAAATTAAATCATCTTGAAAGGAGCCATTTGTGCTCCTTTTTTTTCCTTTTCTAAGAGACAACCAAACTCCTACTTAAAACCACACTGACAACATAGAAAATAGGATGTAAATTACACTGCAGAAACTCTGTTTTAAAATATTTTAATAAAAATATACAAACCTATAAATACCTAAAAAATTATTCTACAAACACAAATCAATGATCCAATACAGAAGACTCTATAAAAGCAAGTGCTATTCAACATGGAACACGCAGCTCAGCACTCATTTATTAAAAAAACAGGACAGATTATTTTGTTTCTTAAGCTTTCCTACTGAATTTCTGCCTTTATATATATTTTTTTTTCCTCCCCCTAATTTAGAAAGAGTTGAGATCTTAACATCAGGGTAATGTCGTTTGCGTGTGCTTCTTAGAAACCATTACTGAAAGGGCTCTGGTTTCCTAGTCTGTTTATCTTCAAACTTATATTTAGAAGTACATTGTAACAGGGTGAGCTGCTCCCAGGTTTATTTTTAATTCGAAGATACTGTCACAAACTATGTTTGCGTGTCACAGAATGTGAAAACTAACACTAGATGCCAAAAGCTTAAGCACTACCAGTTACCAACAAGCTGATAGCATTAGGTTGTTAGGTGATTACAGTTGCTGGTAACTTTGAACACAGGAACGATTTAAAGTGAAGAATAAAACTATTGAAAAATTACATTTATATCCCCAAGAAAATAAGTTACATTCTAAATTTGAAACAGCATGCTGGGAAACAAAAGCAGGGCTGTACCTAAAAAAGGAGAGTGTACTGAAAAGAGTATTATTAAGTGATTTACCTTGGCAACAGCTTTGCTTTCAGAATTATTGTTGGAATCCTTAATGCCATTTAATGAATCTCTTCTCTGTGGGCAAGGCTTCTTTTTGCGCGGTCTGCCTTTAAGATTTGGCGCTGAAAATTAATGGAGAACAATTTGAGCACATTGTCTTATACTGGATTCTTAACAGCTGAAAGCATAATAAGTAATTCCACTACAATCAGTCACAGAAATGTACACATCTGTCTACAGTAAATGCTTGTTATGAGATTCCCATCCTTCACGGGTTACATCTTGACGTGCTATATGTTTCTATAGCATATCCCCCAAGGCCAATCTATTGTAGTTCCATGTAACTAATTAATATAAAGTCTCCAAAGGGCTCGGAAAGAGAGCACAAATATTTCTCTGTGGTAGAAAAAAGAACAAAATAGAGTACTAATAGGTAACTGTGCATTAATCCACCTCCTGCATTTATTATTTCTGATCTTCAATTAAGAGGACTAACCCCTCTTTCCAACTTTGGGAAACATCTGGTTTTGAAAATGTTCTGAAATATTGAAATTCCTTACAGCTCTAAGAAATGTTTATACATCCTGTCATTCTTGTCAGAGTTCCTCAAAAAAAGTAAAAAAAATTAAAATAAAATAATAAAAAAAGCACTCCCAAGTCCTGAAATGGATCAAAAAAACCCCCCAAACCCTTAACAACTAGTTCTGGAAGTTGACAAGTACCGAAATAAGTGATTGATTGTTTCATAAGGGTTACATACCACACATACAAATCAACATGAATCACTTTCAGTTTTGTCCAATTCCTGAGACAAAACAGCTCTGAAATAACACAGTGACTAAAACCTAACTGTGCTGAGCCATACGTAGAATGGGAGACAGATCACCATCAAAAAATATCAGACTCATCTTTCAAGAGAGGTATTGCAGTATAAATTATGATCACATAGAGAAATAACGGATGAAGCAGATGTTTGCTCATTATTACGTGTCCTGCCTGCTTTCAGCTTTAAAAATCAGCTTCCAACTACTATGGCAACACTTAAAACGATAAACAATCATTAACTAATGACTGTACCGAAGAAGATAATTTCCTTCAAACCTTTAATTTCTAGGTAACCATTGTTTTCATTACTTAAAGGGATGATTAGAACAATGTCAGAAATCTAAACACCACAAACCTCTTGAGTGCCTTCTAATTGTTTCTAATCTTACATTTGTCACACAGTAAGCCAGTGGTTTCAGGACATTTTACATTTTAATTAGTTTGCAAACACAATAAAGGGTGCTAATTTGATTTTATAGTTTGAGTAACAGTGTCGTATTTGGTCTGTTCAAACTAAAAGAAAAGCTGTGGGTTTAAAAGCAAAAGTCCAAAAGACACATCCTTTTTCTTCCCCCCAGCACTGGCACACAGTAATTATATCTATCTATATGTGTGTGTGCGCGTATGCGTGTAAGTCTATATAAAAATATGTTTATCTCCCTACAGAAATATCTCCACCTATCTCCAGTGAAGCACATTCTGCTTATTGAAAAGTACTGCAGAAAGCAATTCTGAAATTGTCATCTGAGGCTAACATGCAAAAATCAAACAAAGAGAGAAAGAAATTATTACCCATTCCAGTCGACAAACATCTGCCTGATTTATATCTGTACTCATGAATGCTACAGCATGTGACTGCACACTACGTCGCTGGAAGTCTCGACTTGGTGTGGATGTCAGTCTTACACAAAATGAACACTAAGAGTATTTGCTCCGTGCTTACAAATCCCCTCCCCCCGCCGCTCCATTACTCATATAAACAGAGATGAGCGACTCGGCAGGAGCGTGGGATGAGCTCGGAGGACTCCAGCGTTGGCTGCCAGACTGACAGCCCTGGCCACGCTGCCCTGCCTTATTTATACACCCCACTCATCCCTCCGCCTCTGATATCCTCCTGATGCTTAGTTTTTTTATTTTTTTTTTTGTACACAACCCGGATGGGATGGACAGATCCTTGACCGTGGCTACCCCCAGCAGTCGCACCTTCTTTAAAATGGCACTGAAGAAAATAGAAATGTTCCCTCAATTCACTACACCCTGGCACATGTGTTAAAACATTAACCTCTGAATGAATGGATCCCGTGGCTCAGTCCCACCAACGGCTGGAGAGAGACGTAGTTCAGCTGGGATCAAATACACTTGCATGTGAATTACTTTTTCTGTCTTTTTTTTTTTTTTTTTATAAATAAAGGAACTAGTCCAAGGCTCAATGTTTTCCAAACATACTTGTTATCCTGAGTTTTGGCACTGTACTTTGTATCACACTATAAAGCATTCCTAATGTTTTGCTAAAAGCTTTAAAAGCAAGAAGGCTTTTGTTCCTAAATTCCAGGTATATTGAGCTTGCATATAAACACTGTTTCAATTGGAGCCTTCCATGGCAGAACTGGCACAAACCCACTATGAAATGGGGTATTTGCATTCTCCCCGTGGCTCAGGAGCTGCAGCTGGGAAGGTCCGTCTGCAGCACGCACAAGGACCGTCCCACACGCCCCATGGTACGACTTTAAATCACTTCAAGCCATTCCAGACCAGACTCACAATGAACAAGAGAGCAGCAGTAGGAATTAATACCAGAAGAGGAGGTCCTCGCCTCTAGTATCTACTCCCTAAAAGAAAAAAATTGAAATAGTTCCAGTCGCACTTGAAACAAAGCCGTTAGCATTCGCTCCCTAAATCATCATCAATAAATGCATTATTCTGAGATTGTTTATAGTTCAGCTATATCCATTTTGTTCTCTTGAGCTAAGAAATATGACTAGGACCTAAGGAATAATTTACAAGTCACATACTTGGTTGAAATTTTTTTTTTTATTTTATTTTTTTGTTTGTTTCTTTTATCACATATTCATGAGCACATTGCAGATTTCTTGAATTTGTTATCTGTAATAATTTTAAAGTAATTTTACACGTATGTTATAGTTTAGTCCCAGTCAATTTTCCTGATGACACTGGATGTTCAGTGCATTCTGCAGAGCTAAGTGACTATTCCCACATTGGGTTGGGGTTTTTTTCTGCTTTCTGGTGGAGAAGGACTTCTGGCATGAGTACCTGAGAATATCCGAAACAATTCATTTTCTTCACATGTTGGTGCATATGGCTTTCAAATTCATTTTCTGAAAGCATTTGTGGCAGTGAGACCTTGTACATTTCCAGAAGGTGAGAACATAAGCGAAGCAAATTAAAGTAAAAAATTGAATAACTAAGTACAGAAAAAAAAGTTTGCATTTTTTTGCCACCTCTTTAATCTAAGTGCCTGAAACAGGAGTATGAGAGATATGACATACTAACAGCTTAAATACTTGTTCTTTTCTGGGCATTTGACAACTTGTTTGCTTTTGCCAATTTGCGGGGGTTTTTACCCCTTCCTTTCAATCTTTTTGCTTCCTGATGTATCTGAAAGAGGAGAAAACTCACCTACTGAAAAATTTACTTGATGGGCTTCTGGGACCTTTATTTGTTTTGCCTCTACTTAGGTGTGATTCAGAGGATCAATATTAGCACAGCATAGGTGCCCTGTGCACTTAACGTTTGGGATGCAAACCAGAACACCCCAACGTCTGTCATCGGGAGGTGGCAATGCCCTGGGAGAGCAGAGCTGCTGCTCTTCAAGGCAGACAGGCTCTTGCCAGAGATGTATGGCTGGTACAGCACAAATGGCTCAGTCCTCTGAGGTCAGACCTCCAGAAGCAAAAGGGTGTTCCTCCACTTGAAGCCAACACATGCCTGCGCCTTGCTGACTCAAGGAGCCCTTCTTGAGATTTCAAGTGAAGCACGCAGGAAAGAGAGGAGCTCATGGTCAATGCTGCTCAGACCAGCTAGAGGTTCTCTGTTCATAAACCCACAAAACAGCGTCATTGCTCAAAAATAACATCTTCCCCAGCACTTTAATCAGCCTGTTGAAACATTAGGATATCGTAGGTCATCAGGAGAGGGACAGAAGGTAAGGAAGGAGACAGCTACACTGCCCACCCACTCAGCAAATTCACAAGGCTGTGGTCACTGCTCTCCTGCCACTACTGCCCCAAGCTGCTGAACTTTCAGGAACACTCTCTGCTCAGTAGGACATGGGAAACAGAAGCATTTCCAAGCCTCACCTTCTAATACAACTCCCAGCTTTGGGTTATAGCCAAGAATGGCAAGGTCTAGGCAGGGCAAAGAGAAGTACCCAAGAACGACATCCATGGGGGCTGCTGAGGTCAGCTATGATTAAACAGTACATATGGTGAGAAAGTGTAAGCTGCTACAAGAAGACAGCACCTCCACCAGTCACCTTCTTTACCTGCATCCCCAGGAAGGGGAAGTTACTGGTGAAGCCACCATATCCCTGTTATCAAGTCAGCATTCAAGTCAGCCTCACTTGAGCCATGTCCATGTGAAGAATGCAACGTACTCTGTACGCACAGCCACCCCTAGATGCACAAGTCAAGAAACAATGGCTGTGGTTTTGGGGTACCTAACTTCAGCAGGTTAATTTATTTGCTGATTATCTCTTTTTTTTTTAGGAGTCTGATTATCATTTGAAGTCCAATGAGTTCAACCCTTTCCATAACATTGCTCTCTAGATGCGCGTATTTTGGCTGATGCAGAAGATGTGTTTTTATAGGGAGGGTGTTAAAAAAAATAGTGGCCATCACACTGCTGAGGTCAAGCTATGTTGGCACTTGGTCAAAATAAGTGGTGTAGCCAAAAGTTTTTAATGAGCCTGGAATGCATTACCTCATTTGTCATACCTGGATCACTTACTCATGCTCAGTCCAAAATAACCTTGGACCTTGTTGGCTGCTCAACAAACCATGTAAGTAAACAGTACTGTACTCATGCCTAAAACATGCACCTTTTTCTTCCTCGCTTCACATTACTTTAGAGCAATTGTAATGCCCGTGATCAAAGTTCTTGCCTTTTCCAGGCCTCTCTGATCTCCATAACTATTTCCTGATATGACTTCTGATTTTGGCTTGCTGGTACTCTGGTTTCTCAGAAACACTTCAAAAGTGGGAGGGGAAAAAAAGAAAAAAAAGGAAAGAAAAGGGAAGGATGGCCGTTGGTATATTTTGCTGAGGAACGTACTGGGGTAGCTGCTCAGCATCACTAATAGGCTTACAACTTAGTGCCACCCAGATTCTGTCTGCCTGTTGGTTTTGTGACTGTGAAAAGACGAAGGGAAAAAAAAGAACAACGGCGATTTTGCCAACTGCAAGAATAGGGCTAGACAAAAAAAAAAATTCAGCTGAGCTTATAAAACTGTCCAGGGCCTTCAGCAAAGAAGGGCCAGTGGAAGATTTACGTTTACAGTGAGGGTGAGCCTACCCAGTCAGGTAAGACATTAGGAAGAAGTTCTTCACCACGAGGGTGGGGAGACACTGGAACAGGCTGCCCAGAGAGCTGGTGGAAGCCCCATCCTTGGAGGTTTTTAAGACCAGGCTGGGTGGGGCTGTGAGCAACCTGCTCTAGTGGGAGATGTCTCTGCCCATGGCAGGGGGCTAGAATGAGATGCTGTTTAAGGTCCCTTCCAAGCTTGACAATTCTATGATTCTAAGCTCTAAACATGAGAGGTGGGAGTGCACCAGAGAGAGGTAACCACAAAGCTATAACTAAGGTGGAGCGCTGGAAGGAGCTGATAAACAGGGATGCACTGTGGTGCTGAGTTTAGAAGTGTGCTCGCATGAGACAAGCTGCAGAGCACCTGCTAAATGTATCAACAGTCTCTCCTCCCTGTAGGACAACTCGTAGAACATCTCCTCACAGAATCCTTTTGTGCTGTGCCAGTCTTCACACACACACACGCATAAAAACTGCGATACAAGGATGCTCAGCCCTAAGCTGCAAAACCATCGGCAGATACAGAACAGACGAGAAGCCTTTTCCCTCTCAGGCAGGTGGAAATGGCAGGATGTATCAGATCACAGAGCTAGTCATGATTCAGGTGCCAAACAAAAGCTGGAGGTGGCATATGGAGATGCCTGGCCATCAACATCCAGGTGAGAAGAACGGTTCCAGATCTCAGGAAAAGCCATAAGCTGACCACGCCTGCTGGCAGGTGGTAAATAGCCGGTTTCTGAGGACACCCTTAAAGCAGTCTGACAAAAGTTAGCTCTTGGCTCAAAACCGCCCTTACATGTTGCACCTTTTAAAAAGTAATGAATAGAAAGTTAACAGTTTTAATGGTTTTAACACTTACCCCTCTAGGGGGCTTCTGGCATTCTGCAATATCTGAAAGTTAAGAAAAGCATATTGCTATATCTGAGCACGGTCTCAAAGCTCATTCAAAGGTTTGTTAATCTTGCATTCTGTTCTGGCATCCCAGCTGCTTCCTTGATTTCCTCATTGCCTCCATCTCTTTGTTTTCTCTCCTTCACCTCGTTCCCCCTTCTGCATCCTGAGTTCAGGAACTTGCATTTCATTTATTTTCCTTTCACTCCTGAAAGTTTATTTAAAAGCTTCTGCCCCGTGGAAACAGGGTCTGAGTCAGAGGGCTTGGGGCATTTATCACCCAGGTACACTGAGCAGAGCTGGTGAAGAGAAGCAAGTTGCAACCGATCTAATATTGCATCAAAGGGTCAGAAACTCAAATGGCCAGAAGATAAAATAAAAGATCAGACTACACAAGAAAAAAAAATAACAAACAAACAAAGCAACCAACAAAAATCTGACCTTTGTTTAGGAAGCCACAGTACCAACTGAATTTAGGGAAATTCCTCAGTACACCTATGGAAGTCAGTGATGAGCATCGACCAACAACTAAAGCTCTCATTGAGCTCTGGAGGTCACACAGCCTCTCCACAAGCACGCACCTCTTGTTTACTCCAACTGCACATAAATCAATTTGAATATTAAAACTATATTTCTACTAGACTTTCTGTAAATGCACACACTTGTTTATTCCTTTCTTTACGACTGAACGTGCCAGGCCTGACCTGCAAACTCCAAAGTACAGCAGTGAACAGCCTTGCAGGGACCACTAAGGATCCACGCCGCTCTCTAAGTCACACAGAGAAAGAAGTGGACTGGTGTAGCCATTTCTGAAAGTTTTGTTTTGGAAATGAGATATCCCGTGCTCCATGTGGGGAGAATCAATTTGCTACCTCTCTAAAGAAAAGATTCCTCATTTGGAAATAAGTGAAACAGACACTTCCTTGTGTGGATTAATGTGGAGACACATGACTTGCTGCAGCCTGTTGTTTTGACCCCCCTTCCCAACTAGACCATCTCTGCAAAAAGCAAAAGGTAATGGTTTTCATTGATTAGTTCAGACTAGCATTGCTTGTAATAGAAAAGTTAAGAGGCATTGCAAAAATCAGGGTGGTCAATTATGCCAAAAATTGAATGGTTTTAGTTTCCATGGAAGACGTGGACAAGATCCAGGATGAGGCTTGGAGTCTTGTTTTTTTCCTTTCAGCATGGTGGGAAGTTAACTCTTTTGCTTCATCTGGGCTTTTTCTTTTTTTTTTTTTTTTTTTTTTTTTTTTTTTGACAAAATCTATACATGTGTTCAAAATTATGAAGTGTGGTAAATTGAAAAGGGAAGCTGAAGACTTCAGAGACAAATCTACATCTGACAAATATATGACATTCAATTAGACCTTAGAGCAAATTAAAATACTAACAAAAAGAAAATCCAGTATAGGCCTATTACTGGCTATAGATGACAGGAATGTTATTAATGATTCAAAAAGAGGCAGAGGTGTTTGGTAAATATTTGTTCCGTATTTGCAAAGAAGCCAGATGATATGCTCACAAAAGAATATAATTAAAGCCAGTCAATTCACTTGGTTTTACAGAAACCAGATCTTAAAACAACAGAAAAGGAAGTCAAACAAAGCACCTTATTTTATACTTTGAAACTTTGGTAAGAGAAATGAGCTGCACCCATGCAGTTTACCTGCATTTCAGTAAAACAGCTGATTTAATACTAGGTAACACTTTGATTAAAAACCAGCACTATGTAATTTTATTCAAGAACATATTAAATGGATTAAGAACTGGCTAAATGATAGAGCTAAAAGCAGGCATCAGTGGGGAATTTCTATCAAATGAAAATATTTCTGGTGGGATTCCACAGGGGTTGCTCTTAGCCTTGCTAACATTCAACATATGTCAGTGAAATAAATATAAGGTCCCTGACAGCAATATTCACACTGACACGAGGACTGGCACAATGCTAACACTGAGTCATACAAATGAATAATCAGAAGGAAAAATGGACCATGCAAACACAACATGCTTTCAGTACAGCTCTGGCATGAAGCCCGTGAGCGGAGACTACAGGTCGCACTGACCAAGCTAAGGGTGACACTTCCCAGGCCACCCCTCACCCCCCAAAATTAGGTAAATTAGATCTTCCCCATTAGGAAGATCCTGTGGCCAAAGGGAGCTCTGCCTTCAAGGAGGAGGTCTGAATAACTCGAGCTGTGCTGGGTTTGAGTGAAAACAACTGAGAAGCGACTTTGCCACACAACGAGGGCCTCAAAGGTGAGAAAAAGCTGGTACTGGGAAGCAAGGAGGCATAACCAGGCATACTTGGCACTGCAGTCCACATGCGAGATCTAACGCGCTGGCATATGAGCGCACGCGTGTCACCAGTTTCCAGAAGACCTTTTAGGAAAAGCCTGAGCCAGACACAAGCTGCTGTGCACAGTACAGGAAGAAATGCAAGCGATTTGAGGGTCTCTGTCAAGATCTCAGACTGGAGCCGGGCACCCCTCCTCAGCCACGGCGAGAAGCTCGCTGCTGTGGGAGACTGCAGCAGCCTGGCTGGCTGCACGGCGGAGGCATCCAGCTGTCTGGCTGTGGTCCTTGCTCAAACAGCTGTTTCCCTTCTCCTTCAGAAAAAAAAGATGGTGAACTGGATGAAAGCATTTGCTGGTAATTTTGGCCAATGAGCCACTACTTGGGGTTCATACTAGATTAGATGACTCAGTGGTTCTTCTGGTGAGAAACTACGCGAGTATAGGATCACATGCAGTACAGTACTGTGCCGTGGAGGTTAAGGAACATGAAGAGCTGTAGCCTTCATTCAGTAAAGTACACGCCTCACTCATCAAGACCTGAAGCACGCAGAGACTTCTGATGACCTCACTTGGGCTACTCACAACTTTGAGGCTGAGCCTGCGTTAAGCCCCGAACACAACGAAGCCAGCACAACTCTCTCTGTCACCAACTGGAAAGAAGCATTCAAGGCCTGAACAACAAAATTGCCCTCTCATCATGAAACATCACGTGCTTGGGCAGCATCGCAGAATCACACCCGGGTTCATCAGGTTTCCCTTCCCCTCAGAAATCTGCAGTCGATCTCCAGCCTTAAAGCCCTCCACCCACAAAGGTCACCTCCTGGGATGCTGCACCCGGTGGACAAGGGCTTTGCTTTCTGTAGGAGGGTCACGGCAATACACAAGAAGTAGACATCTGACTTCTCCAAAGAGTCTGGGAAAAAAACCCCGAAAAACTAAAAAACAAAAGCGAAAAATCCCCAAACAAACCACAAAGAGAGGAAAGAGTGAGCAGGCACAAATGGCTTATGCAACAGCCAAGACAAAAGCAGCACAAACACGTCGAGAAGTAAAAATGCACGCCAAACCCATGATGCAAGTCAGTCTATCTCATCGAAACTCAGCCGAACACCCAAGGTAGACTTTCCATTAAAGGGCTTTAGAAAATAAAAGGCAAATGAGAGAGCACAGCAAATCTTGAGGTGGCTTTCCTAGCAATTTACTCTCCTGTAAAAGCCGGCGTTTGTAAAATTGCTGTCTAGCAGAGTCAGCAGTACCCAATGGAGACGTGACTTACATACCTCGGGAATACAATAGATACCTAACCAGTTGTATCCCTGCAGATGGACAGATGAGATAGGCTAATTGACTGGTAAAGGATGGACACCGTGCATGAATCTAAGCAGGCGTAAATTCATGCAAGAAGCCAAAGATGGATGGTTTCCTGAGACCTTGTTTTTGGAAACAGCAGGTAGGAATCAAGGATGATCCAGTTGTGCACAATGTGGAAATGACAAATATATTATTTAAAACCTCTCGCGCTTCTGATTTGTAACTGATTATCAGATTTTTTTGTTGGTTTGTTTTAGTGTAAGAATATAATGATTTTCTCTTTTTTTTTTTTTTTTCTTTGCACTTAATCATCGCAATGTGAAAGAATCAACGTTTCTTAGGCATAATCAACCTGCAGGAAGGTATTAGTAAAGTGACACATAGAAACTAGAGAGTAAGCTCTTCCCTTGATGCCCACATTCAGCTGCCACCACAACGAGGACTATACAATGCATTAGGTGGAGGCAGGACAGCAGCTGTAGCCTAAGCCCTGCTCTCCTTCACATCTCCAGGTCATCACCAGCCTCCCCAGCAGCAGTTGGCTTGCCGGACGCTCCGCTGCAGCGCCCGCTGCTGTAAAGAGGTTCAGGAATAACAAATAAACCCAAGCTGTGTTCATTAATTTATCTGAGCAGGGCAGGGTTTAAACTAAATATGAAGTCAGTTGAGCAATATTCTTTCGTAGTCAATACTGGTTCTTAGGAAATTATCTGAGTGAATTAAGTGGAGGGACTATTAAACAATTTACACACTTCCTTGTGTTTCAGAAGTCTAATTATAGCCGTGTTTGTCTCTCCCTGCAGAACTGTTGTATACCACATGGTATGCATATTTCAGCATCCAGCATTATTAACTCATGACCGACTGTCAGTTGATCATTATCTAACACATGGGGTCTGCAAAAAAAAAGCCTTATTTGGGCAAAAGCAGGCTGCTGACCCGCTCCCGCTGTATTTTCCCCCAGAAGAACTTCAGTTGGATTATTATTTGCTGTCAGTGGAAACTCAGAGGTTACGTATCTGCAATCTGCAGACAGGAAAATAAATCCTTACCAAGTTTAAATGCTCAGTTGATATTAAAACCATCTCCAGCTTGGTTGTTTTAAAGAAAACTCTCAGTTGCCCTCTAGTGTCACCCGGCTGCCATGCCAGGCAGCCCGCCCGCCGCAGCCAAGGTCACAAAAATTTAACCTGATTTCACGCAGGGAGATTTACTATACGTGTAATATTTTGTATAAAAGGGCTGGGGGGGGGGGGGGGGGGGGGGGGGGGTGTGGGGGGGGGGGGGGGGGGTATGCTTTTTCCTCCTGGAAATTTGAGGGCTTGTGCCCCTGGAAGCCCAAAGCTTGCATAATGTTGACTGCTATAATTGTGGCTCATGACACACGGGTTTTATGAGCGAGAATCTCTGAAATCACTGCACTCCATAAAGTTCATTCATAACTAAAAATAGACTAATGTACAAACTGATTTAGCATTATTCTGAAGCTAAGGAACATAGGGAGTCTGCAGAATTCCCTAATATGGAAGAGAAGCCGAGTTTTCAAAAGCAGCAGTTTGTTTCTGAAAATGGGTAACATATGTAAAAGATTTAATATACAGAACCAGGTGTATATATAGCCTAGATCTTCATATGTGCCCATTTTCATTCTATATAAAGACTTTATACAGCCTGAAACTATAAATTTAATAATAGATTACTAAATAAGTCTGCACAATCACTTCATAAAAAAAAAAAAAAAAAATCATTTCAATTTAAAATACAGCTGTAGGGGTTTGGACAATTTCCTGCGTAATAGAGGCCATCCCTGAAATGTAAATAACACCAGTATTAAAACAAGTCAATCAGGCACATCAGGAAAAAAGGTACATGAAAATATAAATGCATTTTCCAGCCTATCCTAAGTAAGGATGCCAACGCTTTATTTTATTTGAATGCTGCTTTGATAAACCACTACTGCTTCAGCCAGCTTTTTTTTTTTTTTTTTTTCCTTTCCTCAATGTCCTGTTTTTCCTAAGAGAAATCCAGGGCTGATTAAGTCTTAACATTTTGAATAGACCAAGCCATTAGGGTGTTGCAGCAAGAATTATTCACTTCTTTCCTGTGTACCGTCAGCATTCTTAAAATACTGTTACTAGAAAATTAAACGCCGTGCTCTTCAGAAACGCGTGACGTCGCCTGCTCTGTTTTGTTCAGCTGTAATTGTGCAATTGTAAAATTCTCCTCTTTCCCAACGCCTTTCCCCAAATGCAAAAACAAGTCTGAGTTTTTTTTCCTTTTTTTTTTTTTTTAATATTACTGACTGATTGCACAGTAAAAATGACAAACATAACTTTATTTGGTATATATCCTAAGTTAATTATAAGGCTTTCTCTTCTTAATTTGACAAGACTGAAATATCGCAAGAAGTACATATGGCAACTCGGAAAATATCATCAGGGAAAAGGCGAAACGAACATTTGAAAAGACAAATGATTTGATTTGCATATGCAGATATTTGTAAGGCACCGTTTCCCCACTGCCTGAACAGCACTTTGGGGTTGCTCTCTCTCTCTCCCAGCGTAGCTCACAAGCGCAATCACTGCACTTTTTACCCCCCAGTGTTGCTCCTGTTGGTGATGGGAAGCTTTTGCTGGCAGCACTCAGCAGTGCTGTGGGACACTGAAGAGGTGCAGCTGGGCATGGCAGCAGCAGGACCCCCTGCCCAGGGACCTTGACCCGGTGGCTCCAGCACACTGGATGCCCCAGCATCCCCACTTTTCAGGGGAAGGCTCCCTCTCACCTCCAATCTAAGCCAGGGCCCCCAAATTGCCACTGAAATAACACAGGGGGTATTACAGTTCAATTCGACAGGGCTTGGCCTGGGCTACACTATTTGCTCTATGCTCCTAGTGACCTGAACCCCATCTCTCAAGCCACAGGAGGTTTGTAGGGCTCCCAAACTGGGGGCACATAACAAGCCTGGCAGTGGGGAGCAGGGGCTGGGGTGTGACTTCAATGCTGACCTGTAAAAGGCCGTTGCAATAGGGATGTCACTGGTTGCTGAGCCCAGCCTCAGCTGGCTGCGTCGGGGCTCACCTGCTCCCAAGACCTGGATCTCAGGGACCCCCAGCAAGCCACTGTCCCCCTGCTCTCTTGGGCTGTGCCTTTCTTTAGTGCTACACCCTACCTGATGTGCTTGCTCTGTGTGATTAGGCTGCTGAAGACTCTGGGAGGTTCAGAAAGCTCAAAACCTTCTTTTTCCTGCCTCACAAAACACACAGCAAGAATTTTATTGACTAATCTCAGTCAGTCCCCTTCTCCCGATTGTATCTGGGTTTCCACATTGTACAGGAGTCCTCATCCTCATTCCCAATAAAGGGATTGCTCCATTCCCATCTTCATCTGCTCTGCCTGCTGTCAGATCTAGGTTTTTCCTACAAGCCTCCCCACCAGCCATGACCTGACACTGCGTTGTTTAGGAAACCTGACAGAGTGACATGAGTGGCCAAACCTTCTGTGTACCTAATTTTAAACAGCTAGAAGTAGCTCCGAGACAAATCAGCACTTCTCCTGAATTTCCAAGAACACTATTAAGTATATTTGGACTTCAACTAAGGTGAATATGGAGATTCATTGTCCCAAGAGATAAATATTGACTGAGGAAAAGCAAAGGTCAAATTGGTCAATATTTACTCAAGAAACTCTAAATCTTGATGCAGTGTAACCTCCTCCACTCTAAATGTCTTCATCAGCTGCCTCTAGAGATCTTTTCATTATGACTAAGGATTTCAAAAGTATAATCTGCTGCCCTCTAAAATTCATATTTAAAGAGAAAAAAAAAACAACCAAACAAAAAAAACCCCAATGAAACTTACACACCCCTACTGCAAATAGGAAGCTTTCCATGCCTATGGCCTGAGCAAAAGGAGATGTGTTGATGTGCAAACGCTACCTGCCTGGCCTGCATGCCAAAACTCAGTAGCCCTGACCTCTGAAGATGAGAACAATAAAAAGTTTCTGACTCATCACATGACAGTATGTCAGACTATCATGAACAGGAATTTCTTCTTTGGTAAGGATTAAAGCACTCCCTTCTCCCTCCATCTCAAATATCTGTAAATTAAGGCTGAAATTTTATCTCCGGCTTCTATTTCGCATAAGGAATTACTCTGAGGCAATGCCAATCAGGAGTTTTGGAGGAGTTATAGTCCTGTGATTTACTGGGGCAAGTATATTAGTCCTATTATTTATCTA
Organism: Megaceryle torquata; assembly: GCA_024611175.1. Classification (NCBI taxonomy): domain Eukaryota; kingdom Metazoa; phylum Chordata; class Aves; order Coraciiformes; family Cerylidae; genus Megaceryle; species Megaceryle torquata. Next base: position 22,050 of record JANIJG010009916.1, read on the forward strand.
AGGTTTCAAGCTTACCGCCTGGTTTCTAAAGGTCTTCTGCCATGTTATTTTTGTCCAAAGCCACAACACTATAGACTTCATGGAACAGCACTGCTGAAAGCAAAACTTTCAGGAAATTTAGAAAGGCTGATTTTTCTGAAGATGCATTGAGGAAGGAAGACACTTGAACACACTGCAGTTTGCGTGAGGCTATTCCCTGAATTCCCCTCGGCACCTTCACACGGTCACTTAGTGATTGGGAAGGTAGCAATCCTCCTACTCCTCTGTTCATTCAAATAATCTAGGTGAACTCCTGTTTCTAACCTTTGTCTCTACAAAACACAGCACAGATCTGTACGATCACCATGGAGATCTGTTGGTTTCAAGTTAGGCACAAACTGTTTCCTTCGCTATTTTTATTGTGTTTTGAGCCCATTATGCTCCTCCCACCCTGCCCTTTCTTTATCTTTACTGACAAATGAGAAAATCTGAACTTTATTGGGAAGTCAAATTCTAGCCACAGCCATTCCTGAACTCAGTGGGGGATGGCGGTTGTTCCTCCTTCTCAACTGCCTTCCCTTACTGGTTGGCAACCAGTAAGACTGCACAAGGTCTGACTCTACAGATGAGATGACACAGAACGTACAACTGAAGTCCCTGTTAGCTGGAAGAAAAATGTGAGCCTTGCTCTATGCAATTTCATGATTAGGCCTACCAGAGATTAATTTTTTCTGCATGAGAGGGTATAATAGTGGGCTTCAGTCTCACGTCTGCAATGGCACGATGAACCACCAAGGGCTACCACGAGAGGAACAGCATTATCCTGGTCTAACAAAGAGGAATCAGGATGGGCACAGGGATGGGACCGTGCAGTGAACCAGGGGCAAAGAGTGAGCACCTGGCACGAGAAACTGAGGAACGGGAGGACTGAAGCCATGGGGAGTGGGGGAAGCCAGACTCCCAGGCTGTTTGGATGATACACGGAAAACAAATAAATCCAGCACCACACTGTCAGGTGCAAGTGTCATTCCTCCATCAGGCGACACTTGAGCTACTGCAGCCATAGGTTACTGAGCACCCTCTTGCCGTGGAAAGGCTGTCCTGCACCACCAAAAGCATGGAGGAGTTGTTATTTGACTCCTGAAGACATAAAGTCTCTAACAGAAGTTCCTTTGGAGGCGCAGAAAAAGACACAAGGACCAACAGTGCTGAAATGTAGGTTTCCCACAGCCCAAGTCAATGGGCTCCCTGTGCCAAAAATGCAGCAGGCTGGGATCTGACAGTCCCAGAGATGCATATGCCAAGCACAAGCCTTTCCCACAGTTCTGCAACAGGTACATCACTGCCTTTAAAACAGCATCAAGTCTCCACTTAAACATCCCTCTGCTTCTGGAATCATACACAATCCATAATATGGACCTTAAGTTTAAATTCAGAGACCAATTTAATAATTAAAAAAAGAAAAGGAAAGAATAAAAAAGGAAAAGGAAATCAATGAAATGCTTTTATGAAACAGGAGATTGATCTGCAGCTTAAAACTTTCAGTAATGTGATATTTTAGAACTTTAATAAATAATGCTTTTATGTTGATTGCAAAATAATACCCTGCCACGAAAACACAGAGCAGAGGTAGGAAACTGTTGAGGGAGAATTAAAATGTCACACTTTTGCACAGAACAGACCATTACAATTAGTGGTGAAACACGTTTTTCATACTTCCTAACACAAAATTAACAATTACATACATCACTTACAGAAGTAAGTGCATGTCTCTCGAAGTAGCCATTAGCCAAGTTCAGTTTTAATATACATGCAGGATTTGCAGCACGGAGGGGATGTAACTATGCGAGCGCTGGCACAGTAAACCCTGAAATGGCAAGTGCTATTAAACTGAGATGCAATCACGTTGAAAGGGAAACATTAACAAACAGCAGACAATTGAGAAGAAAATACAGGGCGCTTGTGTTCTAATACATGTGCTTCAAAACCTTATATAACTATTCATTGTCTACTTCATCTGGCCAGGGGCCCAGTTTGCTCTATGCTATGCTATACTAATTTTATAATAATAAACTGTTACACAAGCTTTATGCAGTCATGCATATGAAGAGGTTGTGGAAGACATTACATTTGATTATCTTCCTAGCAAAGACACCATCTTGAAATTAAACATAGCCTGGTAGAGGTATATATGAGTTAAAAAAAAACCCCAAACCTAATAGAGAGTATATCATTAAAAAAATAAATAAAAACAAATACTTCTTTCAAAAAGGCCCTTTTCCTGCTCTGAATATCACCTTCACATTATGCATGACAGATGAATACCACTAATCCCATAATACAATGCAAGAATCTGCATGTTCCTGGACTATGTTTGAAGACAATCAGTGATTTTTGGAGATTTTTTTTTTTTTAATACACCTTCTTTTTGTAAAAACAAGGCAAAATGGTTTACAAAGCGAAAAGGAATGCGTGAAATGGGCTGGGGTTTAAAACCCTTTCTGTTATTTGTTGCTTTAGCATGAACCAACACGAACCACCGAGATGCTTCAGTTAAGATTTATCTGTACCACAAAACATTTGTAGGAGAGCAGTTGGAAGACACGGGGATGAGAGAGACAAGGCACAAAAGCATATACAGTACGAACCAGATGCAATCCAGAAAAGTCATTTCATATTCCACTTTTGTCTGTGGAATTGTCTGAGAATTTTCTGCTGAACATTATTTCCAGGTTTATCATAGCAGTTCAAAATTGGCTATATTTAGTCACTGACCAGTGCCAGAAAGCACTACCAGAATATAGGATCATGGCATATTTTAAGTTTGATATCTCATCAACCATCAAGGCCAGAAATAAATGCCTCTTATAATCAGAAAGAGTAAAAGCCTGACCTGCAAGATACATAAGGGATTTTTTTTTTTTCAACTCTCAAGTCATGGGATATCAACCTCAAACATCACATTATTCTGATTACCATTGTGATTCTGCTACGTCCTGACCACTCCCTACATATTTTGATTTCAACATTTTTACATCTCATCTAAAAACCCTACTAAAGTTAGTGAACCAGTGTTTTATGTGGGCCCCCTGAGGCACTTCCACATGCAAATACCACCACCACATACCAAAAGCAAAGAGAATGGCAGTCAGGTGGCATTGAATGGGTCGATGGGTGTAGGAGCAAACCCCCAAAAGCTTTAATGCCAGATTCTGATCTAAATCACATCACTGCCAATCCAAAGTAATTGACTCCTGTGGATTTACATGAGTGGAAAGGGGATCATAATCTTGGCTCTTAACCTTTACCTTTGAAGTAGAGATGGTCATAAATCCGATTTCTCTATCCTAAGGGGAATGTCAGAATTTCAGCATTTTCTTCAAATCAGGGCAGGCAGTCAAAAAAGTTCTGAGCAACACTAACGGGCAACTATCAGGCTCCTTAATTTCAACCTGTCTAATGAAAAGAAACCAACTGGAAATACTTCTACAGCTCAAAACTCTTTCATCTCAAACGGCTGATGTTCCAGTGCGTCCCACCAAACCATGGGTCCCAGGGTCCTGTGCTTGCATGTTCCACCACGCTGAGCACCAAGTGGCCTCAGCCACCACTGGGGACATCATGAAGCAGCACCAAACCTCGTTCAGAGAACGGGACGGGCACAGGATGTGGCCACACCAGCATTCCCGTGGCAGAGCTGGCCCCAAGAGTACTGGAACTCAGCATGGTAAAGTTCAGTCCTTCCAATGCTGGAACAAGCAATTCATTTCAACCTTTCTGATGAAAAAGGGAAAAAACCAAAAAAGACCAAAATCCAAACAGACATATAATGGTTGTGGGCTGTTACTGTGGAAAAGATTCCCATTTCATTCAAATGGTATCTTCCAGTGCTAAAAAAGGCATCCAGGACTTGACACTGAAGACTGAGAAAATGTCCTGTGAAGTTAAAGTTATGCTGGAATTAAAATGCAAAAGGAGAAGCGAGAATCTGGTGGCAACGCAAGAGAAGGGCTGCAGCTGAGCCCCACACGAGGGGCTTTGCCTGGCCCCACCTGAAAACCTCCACCAAAGGGAGTGGAAACTTCACCCATTCTCGAGCTCCCGGTGGAATACAACATAAGGTGGCAAAACTTTTCTTAGCCATTTAGGAGTGTTTGTTGGCTTTCTGGAATTTATTTGAACCACCGTTCCATTGCTTTGGTGTAGGCTCCTGAAACTAAGGAAGTCCAAGGGACCACAACTTTCTGCAACTGCTTCTGGCTGCACAACTCATCTCATCTCTGTATCTGCCCTAGGAGCAAGCTGGAGCTTGCGTTCGCTACCTGGGGACTGTCTGATTTTCATGGATATTCATGCTTAGACCCAAACAGTCAGCACAGTCCTGACGTCTTCTCCAGCTCACCTGAAATGGGAGCTGATGTTTCTGCTCATTCATCTCGGCTTCCTTTGCTCTCCTGAATATTTCTGATGGTTGCTAGGCAACTATTGTTGAATACATGCATGAGGCATTAATTGTCTGAGCACTTTAAAAGAGGAAAATTCTTTAAAACTGAGGACACTGCCGTACCAAAAATAGGATATTTCCTTTATGAAGGGCAACACTCGTGGCTGGGAATGTTGATGGCTGCAGTATGTCAGAGGCCAGATGAGTCACCGAGATTACTCACATGCAGTGTAGCACAAGAAAAGCATCTTTAGAGACCTGGCTTTATTATAAAGTTGTATTTCAAATGAAGTGCTTCAGATGCAGTTTTATCTTCTGATTGCTGTCATTGGGATATCATGGTCCATGTTTTCATGAAACGAATGGCACCGGGTCCAGCTGCTGTTACAGACAGTGTCAGAACTTACTGAGTCTATCAGTTCACTACCTGCTAATCCCAAAATGGCACCAGCCAGTACTCCTCTTCCCTACACTTCCAGGAGATACTGTCCTCTCACTGCTGATCCTAAGCGCTCTGTGCTCCTTACCCATAAATGTGGATTTCATTTTATAGGGTCTTTTTTTTTTTTTTTTTCCAAAATACATTCCAATGTCATGATCAAGCTCTAAAGACAGTAAACACAGACTTCCATAAATTGACTTCTAAACTAAACAACTACAAGGATCTGCAGCTAGGTAATTTTTTGATTTTTCTTTTTTTTTTTCTGTTTTATAACAAACCCATCTCTACCATAACTAAACAGTCACAATGTTCACATATTCATCTTAATTACAAGCTGCCTTTCAAAGCAACCAACACTAAAAAAACCTCTGAAGAATCATCATGTTTTTGGCCAAATGATTATGGTTCGTTGCAAAATCATGATGCTATAAAAGAATGAGGGCAACTGTACTGCTGGTTCTGAATGCTGTATTCTGAGCTAAGAGCTGCTAAAGACCCTGGGAATAATCTTTCCGGGGTTTCAAACCTGTGCTCTACCTCTGAAAATATGTAATGGGACACAGGCTCATCTCAACAAAGTTCATCTGAGGTTTATAAGACCTGAAGTCACTTATTTACTGATTGAAGTGAAAAGTAGAATCATCAACACCTACTTAAAGTACATGTGCCACCCCACAGCAAAAAGCTGTTTTCACTGGGAGTTTAACTTCTACTACAGTTGCAAATCCAGAGTGAAACACGGGAGGCTGATGACAGAGCTGGGAGGCTCATGACAGAGCCGGGAGGCTGCACAGCACCTCTCTGTTGAAGTAGCAGCAGCATCTCAGAACCCACGTTAGCAGGATGATCACCATTAGCCTTTTCACATATTCTCTTAGCCTTTCTGTGGGCAGAAACCACTGATTTCAAATAAATTCCTCCTCTTCTATTACTCAACTTGTTGCTAGCACCTGCTTTTTAATTAACATGCTCTTTAAAACTATTATGCAAAAATGGAAGGTGACTGGGGACAGCTGTGAAGGTCCCACCAGGGAAGATTCATAAAGTTGTACAGTAAGTCTGTAGATGATCCAGCAGTGTGTTGCTGTACATTTAGATGAGATGCTCTTGAGTTCCATTTTCCACACTTCAACTGAGAAGACAGCTCTTTATAGAGGTTACCGAGGTGGCCTGAAATGCACCAGATGCAATTCTTCCTGAGCTATCTGCCCCGCGGAGACCGCGCGAGGACGCGATGAGACCAGAGCAGAGGAGCACAAGAGCCGGTCAGTGCTCCGAGACAGACCATTGCTCATGCTGGATGGAGACTGGCAAGGAGAACAAAAAGCATATGGGGCATCAACTGCAGCCAGGCAGACCAGTGAAGACACTGGCATTTAACTCCTAATGCATCAGCTTCATCTGAACCCTGCTCCTCAGCCTCTGGTCCACAGAGCAGATGGAAAGCTCTGCCTTGTCTACTTAACAGCGTATGCAAACTTTAGGAAGGTTTGGTTTATTGTGTATGATGGACCCAAGATGCAGCACGACCTAGCCTTTACTGGCCCAGATGCTACAGATGACATATTTTAATGCAGTAAAAGATTTTAAGGCCAGAAGGAATCAGTAGGATCTTATTAGCACCTCATTTACTTTCTGCAAATACTGCCTATGCAATGTCAGAGACACCACCAGATGCTGAGAGTATCTTTTCCTTCAGTAAGGACTGTGTCTTTCCAAAAGCAGTCCTGACTTTAAGACTCAAGGAATACAGAACCTATGTTACTCCAAGCTAAGCTGTTCCCATGTTTAATTACCCCTCACTGCTAGATAATTGTGTCTTAGTTTCAGCATTAATTTATCTCCTTCCACTTTGAAGCACGGGGTCCTACTATGTGTATGCCTCCTGAATTAGAGAGGCATCTTCTGTCGCAGGTCTTCTCCTCATGGACGTACTAAGAGACTGCTATTGGGTCCCTTCTTAGTCTTCTCTGTGCACTAACGGATTGACATTATTCAGTCTTTCACTGGAAGGCAAGTTTCCTGTGCCATGCATTGTTTCTTGGGTCCTTCCTTAACCCTGTCCAGTATTTCAACACAATGTGCAAAGCACGAGTGTCAGAATTGTGGGGGAAAATCTCTAAGAAACTCTTTCTGCTCTTCCACGTTCCTCCGCGGCTCACAGTTCAGACGAATACAGTTGAGTATTAGCAGTGAAGTTATCCCATGAAAATTGTATCACCCTTTTTGCAGAAAGCCATCATCATTTCACCGACTTACAAAAATGTTAGCTCTTGGAGGGTTTGATAACGATTTCCTCCAGCTTTATATGCAAGACCTAGTTCTTCTCACTATTCCCCTGCTTATTCATCTAAGAACCAAGTGTGCTCTCCTGCTCTACTCAATTGGTTAACTATCATTGCCCTCAAGTAATTTATGGCATTAAGACTGACACAGCAGCCCTGAGGCACAAGGAAATGCCTGTCCCATCACTAAATGCCAAGATACAGATATACGTAATGCCAAGGCCCAAATTTCAGCTGAAATGTAAACTCTCACTGCTTCACTGCCCCTTTGGGCCATACTGGACAATAAATCAATTAAAAACCGTTACAAAATCCTAATTGATGATAATAAACCTACAAAAAAACCCAACCAAATAACCAAAGAACCCCCAAACACCACACTGTTGTTTGGTTTTGTTTTGGTTGGTTGGTGGTTTTTTTTAATATTTGTCTTTGTATTCAGTACTTATGCACAAAAACAGGGTCCTTCCAAGAAATCAGCAGCATCCACTGGCTGTCACTGGGAAGATGGACGCTTACACCCTAGCTCATGGGTACCTTTTCTGGTGCACACAAGCAAAAAAGGGATTGCTGAGGTCTCTATCTGTTTGCTTAAATGGTAAACTCATTCACATACTGTCTGTGATCTGTCTCATCAGGTTTAGGAAGATGCTGATAGGTAATCAGAACTTACTCAAACAGCACTAGTGTCAACAAAGGGAAAAAGCCCCCCTCTGGATCACCCTTAATGCCCTCACTTGATTTCAGAGAGAAAAAAAAAAAACAACAAAACTACAGCAAGAATTTTAATGCCCTATTTTGCCTCTTCTGCAATGTAATTTAAAAACAACTTCACAAAACCCCAGCCATGTGCAATTGAAATTCTGCAGAAGTCTCACCCACCAGTAATTACTACCGCAGTGTTTAAAATTTTAAAAGACAACAAACCCAAACCTGAACAAAATACTATTTTTCAATTAATTTTCTTCCTCTGATTTCTCTCCACGTTGCATCATCTCCCAATTACTGTGATTTTGCTGAGTGTGCCAGTTTCTTAAAGACACAGCTATAAAATGTATGGACTAATTGTTGAGCAGAACTGAAGAGCTATTAAAACTGCAATAGTACAGCACTTCCAGTGGTAGTCTATTATTTCTACATGATTGGTTTTGTACAGTCCAACTCACGCAGTGAAACTCTTAGATAAATTAACTCCTTCGTTTTGACATAAACATCAAAGGGGGAATTAAAGGAGAATGAACATTATTTTCTGCTGCTATTTTAGACATGCTGTTCATAACACCCATGCATGTTCCTGGAAAGTTACAAATTATTTAAATTTCAAAAAATCCATTTGCTCTTTTATCAAGTCTATAATACAGAAAATTTGGCTCCAGAATTATCTCGTTTTCCCATTTCATGTTTCCCTGTCTACATGGCAGAGCGTGTTTACAGAACTTTATAACTATAATATACAATTCAGTCATTTCTAAACAGCTCTCTAAGAGTAAGCCTGAAATGTACACATTTTAAAGATTACTTAGTGAACACCAAACCCCTTCCCAGCTGTTTTAAATTTTGAATTTCCCAATAAATGAATAACATACTAAAAAAGCAAACAAGATCTGACATTATTTAGTCTAAGTTTCTAAAATGGCATAACATCTGTAGCTAAAAACAATTTTGAATAACTATATTTAACTAGAGCAGTATTCTATTATTCATAGCTCATTTTCCTTACAGACTAGGGGACTTAATGTGGTATTCAAACATTTCAAACATTTCTTTTAATTGTTTAGTCCTTCTAATAGCCAAACTGCAGCAACAGAAAAAAAAAAGGGGGGGGGGGAGGGGAGCACATGGGGGAATCTTCACTTGTATCTTGTATATATTCACATATATTCATGTGACCAACTCATGATCTCAGTTAAGTGCCGCAACCGTTCATTAACACACATCACAGCCCCCCAGTCAGCACTGCGAGCTTTGAAACCATGCCAGAAGCAGGGGCTCAACAAATGACACTTCGACCTTTTCACTACTAACTTCAATCTTTATTAAAATCTCTAAGACGTCAGCTCTGTCTCCCTCTTTTACCACCTTTTATCTTCTCCCCAAATACCCAATGTTCATTGATTATATGGAAAAGTTTGCCACATTCTTACATAATGATAGATTCCCCTTGCACTTGCAATTGGCTTGTGAAACACCTTTGATTAAAAAAAAAAAAAAAAAGATAACAAAACACTCCCTTCCCCCTGCCAAACACCTCTAAATTCAGATTGCTCCCTCATTTCCAAGGGAATCGAGCATTGCTGCCTAATATTAAAAAAATCTCACGGCATCCGGGCAAGTTTAGCTCCATTTTATATTCCTCTTATTCAATTCCAACTTAGCAACACACAAAATGCTCACCCAGCTCTTTGCTTGCTTTCTTAGTTTCACGTTTGCATCCTCACATCTTCACCCCGAGCATTTGTGGGGGGATTGTAACTGATTTTTTTGCCCAGCAGGTTTCCTGTTCTCTAAAGGAGGGTCACCAAAATCAGCAGCCCCGTGGAAAAAAAAAATGTAACTAGAGACAAATAAGAGGCTTTGATCTTTTCTTATGGTGCTCAAAGATTGTGGAAGGGAGAAAAATAATGCACCGCACCCCCCCTCTTTTTTTTCCCCCTAATGAACTAATTACATGTTAATACCAAAAAAAAAAACCAAACCCCAAAATCAGAAAAAGTTCACACGAGTCATTTATGTGTTTTCATTCTTCATAAACTTTCTGGCACACCTCACATGCTTCAGTTCTTGCTTTAAATAAGTAAGTACTGGAAAATATGCATATATTTGGATCCGAGGGGAATGACATATTAATTTGACGTTTGCTTTGTGTAACTTTGCCCTTTCCAGATTTGAAATGAAACTTCAAGGAAGCCTGAAACTCGCCTGCAACCTCTAATTTATACCCCCCTTCATCCACGGATTATCTATAAGGTATAAGCTATTCATTTAAGCAGTGCAGTGAAGTATCATCATTAGGTGGCTTAGTTGCCTGGGATACTACTATCAGTCTGACCAGTAGGGAACCTGGGAAGCAAGAGCTCTGAATGGGGGGAAAAGTAAACAAAGTAATGAGTAACAGTTACAGCTCCTTAAAATGTGTACATTAACCTTGGTATTGGGAAACTGTTTGCTTTTCAGAGGCAGCACCCTCTCATTGAAATAATGATAAATATTTTGGAAATTCCATCCCAAGCCAAAATGAAATTACCCGAGTGCACTCCGGGAGAACAAAGCTTTTTAGTATACCTTCAAATGAACTCAGGTAAGTTTACAAATGGCCTATACCTAAACGACCATTAACTAAAATTACATTTTGTTTTTATTGAAAGACAGCCTCAAGTGCTGACATGTAATATATGACATGTGATACATAATAATATTCTTAAACCAGTTCTGACATAATATCTCCCAAGGCATAATAACCACAAATGACTGCTTTAGTTAAGAACTAGCCAGAAGCAAAATAGATCCATGTAAAAGTAGCTTTAACCATAAATACCTCAACAATATTTTATGTCACTTTGTAAAAAAGTTAAAGGAGTCCCATAATAATTAACAACAAAAACTTCATGTTCTTTACTATTGTATGGTGGTTGTGAAAGGTTATTTCATAGTCCCACAGCTGCCAGTGCTGTAAATTATGCAGGCACCAAGAAGCATTAAGGAGAAATAATAGCAATTTAAACTAAGGCTGACGTAATTCATGATAAACAGTCACTGGAAAATATTACAATGTTGTCTTTTTTTTTTTTTTTTTTGAGTGTGTTTAATCAGAAGAATGTGACCATATTCTGACTTCTCTTTTCCATTATATGGGCACGGGAATGGGGGTCCTTCCTACCCTGGCTGCAAAGGTGTCCCCTGCTCCAGGCCACTACCGAGCCCCAGCACCTGGGGGATATTGCTCTCAAGGTTTGGGACTGAAAGGTCTCTAGAGACGAAGATCAAGAATCTGGGCAGGCCTGGTGGTCCAAGGGAGGCACTGAAACCAGGGGAGCATTTAAACAAAGGATGCTCCAATGAAGGCATATTGCAAAGATAAGAAGAGGGCTCCAGAAATGAGGACGTGAACGTTGGGCACGGCTCAGGCTCGTGACGGACGTAGTCTGACTTGCTTTTCGTTATGAAGACAAAAAGGGATTTTGATAGCTGAATCATAAAATGAGCCATCGAGTGGAAATCTTACATAGGAGGAATTAGTCATTGATATCTACAATCATTTAGAGAATGGACACCAATAAAACAGACACGTGTCTAATAGATGACAAAGCCCGTGCGATAAGTTCCATTTATCAGGCACAGAAGAACAGCTCACTGGCTAACCCTTCATTTGCTGGAACTACACATTAATTCTCTGCCAGAACCTGGCCGATGAAACAGGCAAAGCCCACACAATACCATCACATATTCGCTACTTAATTAGGAATAAAAAAAGAAGTTCAAAGAGGCAGACTGGAAGTGGTCACACCCAGGCTTCAGGCTCTGCCACGGGCGTACGCAAGCGCCCTCCGCACTGGAGCTGTGCTCTGGCAGTGGTGCTGGATGGCCAGCCACTGCAGGCTTCTTGGGTAGCAATCCTGCTACTCTGAGCAGGACAGAGGACCACCACCAGCCCTGCCTGAGAAGTAATGCCAAGGGGCTGTGCAAATGGGCAAGAAGCAGCAAAAGCAGCGCTCGCCCCTCCACTCAGCATCTGCTGCCGTCCTGGGGGCACCAGGAACAAGCAATCTGAATAAAATCAGCACTCTCCATAAAGGAGTTTGGATTATAAAGTGAAAAATAATCTATCTCAATATTATTCTGGTTACAGCTAGTGAAAATGTACCAAAAAAAAAAAAAAAAAAAAGAAAAAAAGAAAAGTAGAAGCTGACAGCATTTGTTTCTATTGAAGTTTTTGCAGACAGGAAGGTATTTTATCTTACTTTACCACACATTACTTATGTTCACTTAACAGCTTGCTGTGAATATTGGGTGCGATTCTGCCCTTGGTTAACTGGTGAAAATCTTGAGTAAGAGCCACTGAAGTGGATCGAGTTATTTTGGATTTACGCCACTAAGTGAGCCAGAATGTGACCCCTTATCAGTGCCTTTTTGCTTTGAGTATACAAATATTTTATGCATTTCAATGAGTGACAGAATGCAAAACTTGCAAATATTTATTTTTAGATGTATGGGGAAAAAGCAATTAAGAGCTAAAAATGTTAAGAATGAAGAAATCACTTAACAGAAGCAATTATGTTGGGCACATAAACAGCTCTGCCTTCAGCCATTTTATATGAATGCTGCAGAGCACACTAGAAAATATCAATTGTTTAAAAAAACTGCCAGTATTTTTTCACAACCAAAAAAAAAATCAATCATTACAAACAACATCTGGGGACTATTAATATCTGACTCTGCAGTTGAATTAACAAAATAAGAAAGAAGTCTGACCAGAATCCAGAATGTTTCCAGATTCATTTTTTCAAGCTAAAAGCTTATGTCTGCAGAGGTGTGGTGGGAGGGCAGAGGAAATGTACATTTATCTATATTTTATAGAGAGCTATTATGCATTAGTCATTAACTTTCCCTCCAGCTATGTCCTGTTTTTGTTTTGAGAGAGTTAAAATTTGAAATGTTTAGCTAAGCCACCCTGCCCAGGACCTTGGAAAAGATTTGCATATTTTTCAGACTGTTGGGAGATGCCACCATAAAGCTCCATCTAAGAAGTATCCAGGCTAATAAAAAAGTCTCCATACTGTGCCTATCACATTTCTAAGTCCTTAAACATTCCAGTTGTCTTAGCAGAGGAGCTCTAACATTGATCCCACTCTAACATTGCATTTGCGTTAAAAGAAAGAAGCCCAAAGCATCTACCTGGAAACTTCAGGGTTTTCTGAATTTCACTGATAGAAATTATCTTGCAGGTAGCCAAAGTAGTGAATAGCAGTAACACTGGTACTTTAGAGCAGCTGAAAAACATTTTAAAAAACCCCACCTTTCAGGCCTAAGTACAATTTTTGTACTGGAGCTTGGTTAAAAAGAAAAGCCAACTTTGACTCACACAAATAAAGAAAGTCACTAACAGGAAAACTATTTCATTTAGACTGGAAACATTCTTTC
>JANIJG010009916.1:38298-50277 GCA_024611175.1 Megaceryle torquata
TTCAGTTTAGAGGAACCCCACGAAAAAAAAAAAATAACAAAAAAAAAAAAAAAAAGTACTTCTGGTCAACAAAACTTTACTTTTTGTCCTCATTTTCTGCTTTTTTTAGCTTTGTTAAACCCCAAAGAATGGGCAAAAATAGCGGGGGGAGTATGAGAAGAGTCAGAGCTGAACAAAATGTTTCTATTATAAATGTATTAAAAATTAGAGAAGAGCTCCTAGACAGTTTTAATAGTAATATTTTTTTTTTCTAACGAGGACAAGAGCTCACACACTGAGGTGAATGGGGCTCTTTGCAAAGGTGTTCCTGGTGTCTCGTGACGTGCTGTATCTGTTGCAGTCCTCCAACGTGCAGAGAATGCCTAACACCTTCCCCAACAGCAACATTTCTGAAGAAGACTTGGCATCTCTATCAGAAGGCAGTGCTTCCCACCTAAGACATTAGGAAACTGCATTTCCCAAAGTTTCTACTGACTTAGAGGCTGCACAATTTCAGGTGATAAGGAAATGCATATATTCCTACCTTGTTCCTCTGCACACTTCTTTCTTCGCAAGGTAAGAAACAGTCAAGCCCTTCAAATTCAAGGTGTCTGGATCTCCTTATAGACACCTTTTTAAGAATTTTAGTCACATTTCTGTAATCCGGTCTCCCCTCAGATTTGACTGATAAATACCAGTGCCTCAGAGTAATCCATTTATCTACTGTACCACCCTGGCTCTGTTTAGTTTTAGCAGTCATCACTTTCCACATGTGACATCAATCTACATGATATCAATGTAAACTGTTTGTAGAACGAAGTGGTGTACATTTTAGCATCCTGACGGCAGAGAAAAGGACAAAACAGTAATTTGCTTGTTGCCTTCAACAAAGGTAGCATAATTGACATCATTTTGCAACACAGAAACAGAACCAAACATTGGTCAGTTAGTTGCTTTTTTGTTGGTTTGTTTTGTTGTTTGTTTTTTTTTTCCCCAGCACGGCAGGGCTTGCAAATTTGACCATATTGTTATTTTCATAAGAAATATTTTTAAAGAGCAGTATATTTTTTGTTGTTGTTTTCATAGGCATTAAAAAAAAGACCCTCCTCCTTAAAACAAAGTAAATATTAAATACATATTATTAATTTCTATGGCTAAGATTTCTGTGGCTCTGGTTTGATAATGAGATAATTGCCTTGCAAAGGTCAAGAGAATGGCATAGTTAGCTTTCAGAGACTGAACAAAGCACTTGCTATGGTTCACTAAGTGTAGTTTCTGCATCAATCCACATCTCTTTGATTCATCTATTACTAATATTCCATGATACACTTATATTATGGATCCAACTATTTCAACAAACCTGTAATCAAGGAATGACCCTGAATAAAATACTCCACAGAAAGCAGATGGTACGCTCATCAAATGCCTTCAAGCCTGAAATAACCTTTCCCATATAAAAAGGATAGTCAATTAAAACTGAACTTTATATTCCAAGCTCCAGCTCCGAGTAAATAAAAATCAACATGATACTATTGTGTTATTGGACCAAACTTCCAGGGCATTTCATTCATTTTTTTCACCACCCCCAACGCCTAAGAGCAACCAACACTTTCATTCGCAGTTCATTCAAAGCCTGTAATGTTTTGTGTGAGCATAAGCAGACTTGACAGTTTGGGCCTGATCCCTCCAAAACCTTGACATGGCAAAATTAGAACTGTTCACAAAGCGCTGGAGTGACAATGTCATGTGAGGAGGGCCCTCTCCTGCCTGCTGCGAGCTGACCGGTGCAGCAGCAGAGGAGCAGTCCTGCACTACCTCACAACACTCCCCAGTGCCACTGGTTGGGTTGGTGTTTCTCTGCGGACAAAAGAAGTCCTGGACGGGGTGCCAAGCTCAAAAGCTAGGAAAAAAGGGGGAGATGATTCTCCCATCACAGTCATCACTGAAGCCCTTCCCTCTCAATCCCACTGCTAGATGTTAAATGCATAATCAGAAACTCTCTAGGAGACCCCAAGAGCTGCCTTGCAGAGATGTGGGGGTCTCGCACAGCAAAGGTGTCCCCACCACTACGAGCACGGACTTTGCTAGCGTTAGCCACAGTGCTCATCCAGCTGCTGACACGGGTAATAACATTTAATTCTCACAGCATAGGTACACTGCTCAAGAGATTACACTGGACCCATTACTGGAGTATACGCTGGGTGTATACACAACATGCATTCTGCCACACGTTCAGCAGCACACCACTGCCCTTGGGTTGATCTGACACACGCGCACAAAAAAAGGCGTGAAATTACCTGGCAGCTCTCAGGAGTCAAATCTTGCAGCCCTCTCTCCCAGCTGTAAGGGGCTGCGTGCTCCTCTGGAGCTGCAGAGTATTCTCTATACCCTTTGAATTAAGAGGTCACCTCCCAGAAGTGCCTCTGCACTTGTAAAATCAAGCTCCTAACATTGGCAAAGCCCCTCTGAAGAAGCCCACTTTCCAGGAAGGCCAGGAACACACCAGGTCTATTTGGCATTTGGTCAGGGCCCTGGGAGCATACACCCAGTTCATGAGTGCTCTGCAACAGCAAGGGGACACACTCTCCTACTTTGCATTCGTTAGCATATTGCACCAACAAAGGCTTAAAAAGCCAACCCAAACCAATGTGCTCTTGGAAAGACATAGGGTAGAGGTGAATGGTTCAGGTACACCATTAAATGATCCTAGGATAAATTTTCAATCCAGACAAGGGATCTTTTTACTTATTACTGTTGCAATAGCAACATCACTAGTGGCTAGAAGCCTTCAGTCTCACAGAGGAAAAAAAGAGCATTTCATACTTAACATTTCAAACACAAGCAGCAATGGTTCACTTCAAAGTAATCACATTAACCCCTTGGAAATCAGTGAACACTTAAAAACATCTTTGCTTGTGAGAAAAAGAAAAGAGATGTAACGTGACTCACCAAACTCATCACATATACTTTCATTTTCTATTAGAGTAGGATGATCAAATGTGTCACGACAGTAGAAGATCTGGGGGTTCTTGCTTGTTACTGCAATGCCTCCCAAGGCTAAAACAAACTGGTCTGTTAATATTGAAGGTGGCTTGTCCTGAATGCGCTTTAACATGGAACGATAGCGACAATACTGGGGGTAGCTGAGGATTAGTAGGTTTGAATCTTCATCATCCTCACCTGGAAGAAGAAAAGAAAAAAAAAATACTCTTAGCATGTCAGAAAAACATAAAACAAGAGCTGTAGCTCAAACATCTCAGAAAACTCATAGGCCACGACTTCAGTCTTTTCTCAAGACCTATCTTCTATAGCAGAGTGGCTTCTGAAAGAAAGTTTAAAACCAGAAGTTTTTAAGAGGTTTCTGGCTTTCTGTTCAGTTCTCCCATGCTTTACCCACAAGGAGTCTACCTGGATGAGTAAGAAGACATCACTCTGCAGAAACTGGCCAAGAGCCTGAATCAAAGTGCTCTCCATACTCTGGCTGCCTTGATAGAAGTATTACCTGTCATTTTTACCCAGCTCCCCATACAGCCTAACTGAACTCCCCACGTTTAAACCAGCTAACATATTTTAAACATAACAGCAAACAAGCTCCAAAGCATACAGCTATTAATTCTCCTTTGAACTATCTGACACCAGGCAACAACCAAAGGGTCCCTGGACCAGAGAGGTGGGCTGACCTGGCTTGATCACTGATGCTAAGCTACCTCAACAGGTGGAAACAACTTTCCTCACATTAATTGCAAATGCAGCAGGACTCAATAAAACACCTACAGAGCATAACGAGCAAATGAATTTTCAAACAGCTCATACTGTTGAAATGTGGGCTCAAAATATAAAGCAATCTACAGCTCAGACCTTTCCATTTCCCCAGGTTTTAGATGATATTAGGCATAAAGGTGGCAGATTTTGAAATATGACAATCAAGTTTCATCATATGATAACCAGCAGGAAACCTAACAGCCAAAAAAAAAAAAGAACCAGAGATGCAAACATGAGAAATTATTCATTTGCAGGTAGGCAGCCAGTACTTAACAGCACTCCTTTTTATGCTCATTTATCTCGTCAGGTGGGGTAACTGAACGTGGCTTTCCATGCATGCCAATGAAGACAAAGCAAGAGCATTCACTTAACGTTTTCTTCCGTAGTCTGATTACTGAATAACTCAGCTATTTCTTCAGTCAGAGACAAAAGGTCTACTATTCAATTTCATTACTGATACCAAAATAATCTTTTTTTACTCTTAGAGTAAAAATCACTTCAGGTATCGAAAGAAATGTCAGATCAGTTCTCCCCAACTAAATACGATGGCACAACTCAACTTGATTCACTTGAGGCAATGGAAATGTTGACACATAAAGGGCTACATTTTAAGAAGGCTCTGGAAGCAGATTTATCACCTAGAATGTCATCACTGCAGACGAATGCAATGCTAGAAAAAAAAATAAATCCACACAGCAGACGGACTGGAGAAATACAGTTTTTACAAGCAAAGCTCCTGAAAGCCATCACTTGTAAAAACTCAGGGCTTTCCCCACTACCCTGATGTAGGTGAGGGGGATCAAACTATTTGTGTGCAAAAAGAAGAGGAATACGTTTGGGCAAGCAGCACTGACATTACTTTTCTAAGAAAATATAATTTATGTCCCTAAAACCTCTTTTGGTCAACAAGGAGATGTGGTCGTGCTTTTGTTTTCAACAAGTAAGTTATCCCGTAAGCCTACACAACAGCACGGATGAGCCATTTGCTCCTGGGAGTAAAGTCCTCTCTTCTTTATTAGTAAACTATAAAAATCAGATCAGGAAAACCGTTGTAGGAATTAACAAGCACATGATCCAACCTTTAGCTCCTTCGAGAGTTTTGTATGTGCCCGTCTGACAGTTATCGCTACTTTATACCTTTGTGTAGATAATGGTGAGCTGAATCTGTTGATCTGACAGCACTCTTCTTATGTCAGGATGTGGTCAGCTTTTTAAACAGGGTGTATATAAATGTACGTCCCATGTGCCTTTGTAGTAAACCATTAGTTTCTAGACAAATGTGCTGTAAGTCCCTGTGCAGAATTACACAAACTTTCTACTCCCGACAGCTGATGACTTAACTCAACCCCCTGGCATAAATTAAAATCAAGCCATTTTTCACAGGATCACTTTTATACATGCTTGTGCAACTCCAATGAATGCTTTATAATGCATTTGTTTCCTTCCCTTATTCACTCCAGGTTCAACAGATAAATCTAAGAATGAACAAAGGCTGAATAAACTGAAGATTTGTTTAGTGAAAGACAAACTGAGTGTTCCTGGAACAAAGACTTTTTTTTTTTTTTCCTCAACCACGCCCACATCAGAAAAGAGAAATCAAAGTAGACCAATCCTTAATAAAATGAAAGCCCAAAGAAGAACTCCTTTTTTCTCTTCCAGCAAAATCTAACATGTGCCATTTAATGGTGGGGGCTTAGTGTAGATTGCTGAATATTTTTCATAAATATGATCAGAGTTTACTCTCAGGAGGAGCGGAGATCAAAATGTGGATCACCATCCATTAAAATCAAGAAAACCAACATAATTTCTAAAAGCATTTAACTGAGATCTTTGAAAACCGAGAGGCTGTATTTCTGAATCTCATTTTAGATTCAAGAGAGAGAACATGGTAAAAGATAATACCTACAGTATACCGCTTGTAAGGCTCAACTGAAATTACTCTAATCCCATGCTTATATCATAATTGCATGTTTTAATAACCCCACCCCCCACCCCCCCCATGTCAATTTTTCATTTATTTATATATTTCAGAGCTGAAAACAGAGAAACTGTAATTAGGAGGCAAGGTTCCACCCCTGCCTTCCGAGCGCTGCCTATATACGCATAGCTGTAATCCAACAGCTCCCTTTGTGAGGGGTAAAGAGAGCTGGGATTTGGCACAGCCTGGCATTTATGTTGGATTACATGTTCTTCAAGTTGTCTTTGTAAGTAAGAGATGCATGAAATGCCAAACACAATGAATCTATCCAAGAACTGACTTTTCAAATCAGCACAACCATTTTTAATATGTAACGCAAGACAATTAAAAGCCCCAAAAGAAAAAAAAAAGGGGGAAAAAAAAAAAAGCAGCCTGCTAAAGCACAAATTCCTAACAAATCCATCTAGAGCCTGAACTATTTACAGAGAGAACAGAGAAATTACAAAATCCTAACTCCCTTTTTGTTTGCTTGTTTCGGAAACATCAGCCTATAATGTTATTGCTAACTGCCATAATCTACTCTCAACATCAGTAAGCATTTTTTTTCCTTTAAAAAGACCTTCACACCAGGATTTTATAGAGCTTGATGGAAAAACTATGCATGTTCCTTCCTGTACCTAATTACCTCAACTGCAAAAGCTGCCAAGTATTTTGCCCTTTAGTTCTTTTAATCGTATTAGTGCAAATGCATTTGGATGCCAACAGAAACAAACATTTAAAGATTTTTGCTTAAAAGATTCCAAATATGTAAGAGGCTGGTGCTAGGAAAGCACACTCTACTTCTTCCCAGAAAGCACAGAGTTATTTCTGCAGAAGAAATATGAATTTGTGCCTCTTGTAAGACTAAATGTCTAGTTTCGACCCAATTTAAGTAAAATAATGTCAATATGAACTGCTCTCACAATGATTTATGCTACCTTCTGTTACTTTATTACATTAGACATTCCTTTCTCTAAGCTTTATACTTTTCCCTGTGCTCCTAGCAACCACATAAAGGCTGAGCACCAACTTTACGTGCCTGGCACCCTTCCAGGCTCGACTGTTATTGATAATTATATTGAAGTTTCAATTTAATTGCTACTCTGTTGTGACACAGAATATTTTTTGCAATTAGGCATTTCCCATTTTCTGTCCATTCATTTTTTGTATGGCTGAGGATGATTTTTTTTTTTTTAATCCTCCAGAAAACATAAGCAGAACAATGATGCAGATAAGGGTATGTACATCTGTTACTATCATTATCAACACAGTAATGTGAAGGGAAGGGGAAAAAAAAAAAAAATTAAAGGAAAAAAAAAATTGTGAATATAATTTCTCGGAAGGTAATTTTCTTTTCAGTTTAAGTGCTCTTATTCTTCTTAGAGTTACTCAATGATTTCCTGTTCTAATTACAAGACATTATGCAGAAAGTAATTTTTTAAAAGGAAATGTACTAGAGCAGGAGGCTAAATAGCATCACTGGCTCGGTATGGTTTGAAATTACAAACTTTTGTATCTCTTTTATCAATTCTCTGCTCCATCTTTGTGCAATATATCCTACCACAAATCTACCATTTCTTCGGAGGCAGTTAACACAAATGTATAGATCAAAGAGGAAAACACACTTGCAGTTAAACTGCAGGCAAGAGAAAAAAAAAAATCTTTTTTTTTTTTTTCCCCTCCTCACTGTAGCTGGTAAATTGGAAGCAAGCCAAGCCTAGGAGTGGAAAATATTAAAAAGCAAAAAAAAAAAAAAAGGAGAAAGAAAGAAAGAAAGAAGAAAGCTTGATTAAAAAGCAAGAGACGAGATATTCAGTTCTAAATCTAAATGAATAAGCCACAAACTATTTCATAAAAACATACTGTGACGTAAATTACACATCAGTATTGCACTGTTGTGGTTATTTTGAGAAATGGCTTGTACTGTAAGTCAGCTGGTAAAACCCCACCCTTAATGATTTTGTAATTCTCCATACAGCAATCAAGTGGAGCAGTCATGAAATTGCCAAGAAGGAAAGCAGACAGAACTGGAGAGGGTTTGTAATAAAAAGATAATGTACTTTTAACATAACAGAAGTAGAAGATTGGTTTTATTAACTAAAAAAACTACTTAAAAGGTCCCAGGCTTGCCATTTGTTTTGATAAATGTTAACACAGACCTTCATAAGATAAGCAATGGAAGTATCAGGGGAACCAGATAAAATGGGACAATACTTTGGTGTCTGAGTAGCAAATTGAGCAAGGGAGCTGTTTGGAATATGGAGTGAAAATGAAGGCAGTTGCAGGGCTCTGTCCATCGGGCTCCTCTTCTTTACCACATCCTCACTATTCTGCCTTCTTTCATTACCCTCAGATAGTAAGGGGGTCTCTCAGAGGATGCACCTATCAGAATCAGTTTATCACTGCTCCTATGCAATGGCCATATCATCAGTAGGCAGCACACACGGAGGATGCACCTGGATGTCCAGAGGGACTGGGACCAGTGAGGGTTGGCCACGCTGAGCGAATCTGGCTGTGACTCCAAGATGGGATGCCTCTTGACCATGGCAGGGCAGTGTTCAGCTGCCCTCCCAATACCTTCAGCAACTCACTGGAGCACAAATGATGGGACTCATTTCATCCAGTAATGCAGTTTCAGTCTATGACAGTTGTGCAGATTCCTCTGTGGTCAGAGTGAGTTCCTTACAACTCTAAGACTCACTCTCTGGAGCTACTGCTCCCTCATCAGACAACTGACATCTAGACACTTACCTTGCAGATCAAATTAATAAGTGAGTGAAATGCATTCCACCTAAGTGACAAAGCAGCCTGCCCTACACCAAAGCAATGGTCCAGATGCACGCTAAAAAATCCCCTCCCAGCCGATACATTTGCCATCAAAGTAAAAAAGGTTGATCTCATCTGTGGCAATGGACTTGGGCTCTTCCAGCTCTTAAGGTAGGATCCAGTTCTCCTTCCCTTGTTCTACTCCCTTGACAAGGTCTTCCTGCAGTACAGGCATGAGAAGACAGGTGGAGATGAGACATGCAGAGCTGACCCTTCAAAACCAGTGACTGTAGGTCAGACAGGCTCTGCCCATCTCAAAGCTGCCTGTTCTAGTAACAGCCCAAAGCCAGATAGTACAGCTTCCCAGCGGACAGAAATCAACTTATTACACATCACAATTCTGTCTGGCTCCTTGCTTGACCACTTCTCCCATCAAATCCTTTGTGCAGACATGAGGCTAAGGACCCTGGCAGGAACCAACATCCCTTTGCACCAGGCTGCTGCGATGGAGAAGCAGCAGCCAAGGAGTCCAGGTAGCTGCATCACCACCAAGAAACTACTTCTGCATGCTCTAGCACACCAATCCACAGCCTCTCCAGTGATTAGGGAAGACTTATCAAACACAGCTCTTTCAATCCACCCTGCCTTTTCATTCCCACAGTCTTTGTTCGCTCTAGTAATACCACTTGGTGTGCCCTGGCTGGCTAATTAATCACAAGACCTAAAAATATTAATCTACGAATCACATTTCTCTCCCAGATAAATGCACAGGCAGTAGTGATGTAGTCCTGTGAGGTGGGACAGGAAATCTGTGGCTTTGGGTTTAAATAAATTTGGGTAAATTATTGACACAACAGGGATACCGCTTTGTTGGCAGGACCCATGCTACTCATCCTCGCTTTGAGAACCCCTCTCTATTTGAATGCTAATGCAATCAAGAACAAAGGCAACGTGTTGCAGGATATGGAACACAGTGATTACATTTACGTTTACCAGATAATGATGATGTTAACAAGTTCCCCGTAATTCTTACGTGGACGTCTGCCTGTCTGATTTTGCTTTTAAATTGATCAAAATGCAAAAGTCATTTCTGCCAATATACAGAATAAAGCGTGCAGCCTTTCTGCATGTATCAGATATTTCCTCCCTTATAAGGAGGAGACAGAGCTAATTCTCAGAATTTCGTGCCACTTCCCCAGCCCTCTGTTTTCTGTCACAGTGCCAGCAGAGCATCAGCCGTTCAAAGAATTCCTAAGATTAGTTTAACATTTGAAAGAAAGAGGTTAGTTACAAATCTACTGGAGATTGAAACTCCCGTTCGACCCAATAGCAACACAGTCATTGAAACAAACAAAAAATAAAAGAAAAAAAAAAAAAAAGAAAAAAGCACCATCTAATACGTAGGTAAAATACATGGTTGAAGAAGGTTTTACAATTGGTGATTTGGATCTGAGTTGTTCTAGCCCTACTTAGTGGGGACCAAATCAACTATGTTGATCAATGACTGACAGGACGTCCATATAATCCTATCTCCTGCGATATTTATCTCATTAAATCACTTTGAATTCAAATAATAAATCCAATTTTTAAAGAAGACGAAAGAAATTCAATACTGAAAAAGTATCCATCCAGGCGTTCTACATCCTTTTTCAGACCTTAATCCAATGCTCACCTCCTCCTAACTGCAGCTCCTACCCTGCACTCCCCGGGACCCTCCTGCGCCTTAGGAAGCAGGTTTATGAGGTGTTTCTAAACTCAAGAGTGACTGACAATCGTCATTTCCAGCTTTTATATGGCCCTTCCATCCACAGGTAAGCCTCAAACTGCTTTATGAAGAAGAGTAAAAATTATTGTCCCCATTACACAGAGAGAGACTGAGATGGGGAAAGCTTAAAGGATTTATTCTTGCTGCATCAAGAAACTTAAGAGAGCAAGGGAGAGAGCAAACAGGCCACTCAGAAATGCTTGTTGGGGAGATTTCTGGGTAAGTGAGAGTTTCCTAAGTTTTCTTGAAAGGGAAGTGGCCATTTCTGGCCACCTGAGCCAGCCTGCCTGCCTCTACCAGACACCAGGGATGGACCAGGCAGGGGCTCTCTGTTGACGCTTCTCTCCTACCACAACCGTTTTCCCTGTCCCGGACAATCCCAGTGACTCCTTTTCATTTAGCTGCTGCCCAGCTGGAAATATCTTTCCCCTTCGTAGAGGGTTTGCGAAGCAGTGGCTCGCCCCCCGCCGAAGGGCAGGTGACCGCCGTGGCGATAGCCGGAGGAGCACGAGACAACTGAGCCGATGCCGGGGAAGCGGCCACGCTCAGAGCTGGGCTGTGAAATCATCTCCCTGCCTCCCAAAATTTCCATCTCTCCTTACTCCTCAGGTCACAGGCATGGGCCAGCCCACGTCCAAACAGCCATGGATGGCTACAGAAAACCACTCGGATATAAAAGGTTTTTAAACTGCCCTATTAGCTTTCTAAAGCAGATGGAGATGGGGGGAAGGGGGAGATTGATTGTAGAAGGGAGCACATGCCGCCTGTCCTCTTGAATGTTCTGGGTCATGTGGACCATTCAGGTTGGATGTGCATCAGCTTTAAAACAAGTATTTATCCTGGTTGTCGTGGTTACTGATAAGCAGCTTCAATTCTGCTGATAACAAAAAGAAGAAAGAATTAAAAAGAGGAGGGGGGCCGAAAACATAATTTGGTAATAGGACGAAGCCAAGAAGAGGAATTAAATCACATTAAACAAGCCAATTGTACTGTAAATGGCTCTGCCTCTGTATTTGCTTTTAAAACATCTAAGGCTCTAACATGGCAGCTGCTTCAGTTGTAACAAACAAACAGTAAAAATCCTTTTTAATAACGAAAGGAAATAATGATATACTTTGCTTTAGCTGAATTCAAACATAATTTAATTTTTCCTGAGGTGAGATTTGCACAGGGAACAATCAGATAATAAGTGTTATCATCCTCATAGACAAAACTGAACCAGCACTTTGCAATTCAAAGTGCTATTTAATGCACTGTTTTCAGCAATCTCTGAACACCATCCAAAATACCACTGAACTACGCTTCAGTACTTACACATAAAGCCCAATCCTGCAAATACTTAGGCACAGGAGTTATGCTACAAATACAAGTAGTCCCACTGCTGCTGCGGCTGAAGTTACAAATTCCCTAAAGCACCTTCATGAAGGGGGGGGTCACATCCAGTAATTTTTCCTACAATACCTTCTCATCATCTTTTTTATTATGATGATTATGTGTCTTGATCTCCTTTACTTCTGCAGCACTGCACAGAGGAGTTACTGGAGAATTAAGGACTCTGCTCTTGCAGAGGAAGATGCAGCTAGAGCCACTGGCAAGCATGGGGCACATGTTTTTACAGCCTTGACAACTAAATGCTGGAACAATATGCTCAAGGATGCAACAGGTTCCCCATTCCAGTGCTGAAGACTGATTTTATTTCGCGCCCCCCCCCCCCGCCCCTCGCCTACCTCCCTCTCCCGTCCTCCCTTGG
>JANIJG010009916.1:51882-72914 GCA_024611175.1 Megaceryle torquata
AAACCAAAAAACCCAAACCCAACAAATTCCAACTACTAAAATGCTAACACCATATATATATATATATATATATTTTTTTTTTTTTTTCCCCCCAGAATTTGCTGTTCTTTGTCTTATCCCAATGTATGTCCCAATTGGGAACATGCCTGTTCCCCAAAGCAACCTTACTGTGGTTCCCCTCCTTCCCAGTGACAAGGTGAAACTCAACCTGAGGATGGACTATCGTGAGGAAAGGCCAGCTGGGAGTTGCCAAAGCAGCCACCGACTCAATTCCCTCACACAACACTCCCTCAGCTACTCAGGGAGTCTCACCTCCTAACTGTACTTCTCACGTTGCACCAAATAACCCCCAAAATTGTTGCTCTGAAAAACAAACTGAAAGTAGCTTCAGTAGCTGTTACAGGTATAGGAGTTAAGTCTGTGGTTGCTCATTTAATCCCATTCTGCATCGCAACAAAGTAGACTCATGCTGCAGAGGAGTAAGAAGAAGAAAGAGTAAAGGATAAAGGAGATATGTATTATAAGGACCAAAAAATAAGTGGCATGCAGGACAAGACACAAACCAGCTGTGCTGAAGTTCAGCAATGCCAGAGCCTTCCTAGGTGACCAGTCCTATCATTAGGTCATTGTGTGGCACAGCCTCATTTCTGTGGAAAACAACATGGGCACAGGCATGTGAGAACTTGTAGGCCAGCTGCTTCTGATCCCTTCCCCTTCCTGAAGGCACAAGAAGAGCTGCAGAGCCTCCTCAAAGTGGTGTCAACCAATACATGTGCCAAAAAGGTTTCTGAAGGGCTAAGGTTCAATCCCACAATCACAGAATGTTAAGGGTTGGAAGAGGCCTCGAAAGATCATCCAAGTCCAACCCCCCTGCCAGAGCAGGACCACCTAGAGCAGGCCACACCGCGTCCAGGCGGGTTTTAAATGTCTCCAGAGAAGGAGACTCCACCACCCCTCTGGGCTGCCTGTTCCACTGCTCTGTCACCCGCACCGTAAAAAAGTTTTTCCTTAAATTTCATTGTACCAAATGTCCATATAAGCCCTCAGTCCCATTTCTAAGGGAAGCGTCTTCTGGTACTGAAGAAAAGTCAGGAGTGCCCAAACAGGGAGGCATCAAAATCCCAGCAACGTACACTGAAAAACCTGATGAAGTGTTAAGCTATTTCATTAACTTTATTAAAGCATCGAAAATTCCCCTGGAAAATTTCACACAGGCTTTCCCGTCTTGCTGCACATTACTCACGGCCTTAGAGATGTGTGAGGAGCAAATGGAGAGAAATCAGGCTTCTCTCCAGTCAATTTGGACCGGGTCCTAGTCTCACTGGTAGAAAGACCAGGCTTGTGGGCTTCAGTGAGAACAGGGCTCGGTCCTTTGGACTGGATTATTATGGCATCCATAAGAGACATACAAAAGTATACGGTGAGAGAAGATGCACCAGAGAACAAAAGGAGGTGCCGGTCAGATGACAGCCCTCCTCATTATGCTGGTAAGACTCGCAGACTTCAGCAGGCACACACCTCTAGAGTTCAATATCCTATCCCCAAAATGATATTTTGCCTTCTAAGGACTTTGCAGAGGAGTCTGTTACTCAGTGAAGAGCAAGAAGACAGGGATTTGCTCTTTGGGAAGGAAGATCGGCCATTTGAATAAGAAAGGGCTCTCTGCAATGGGAACCTACCAGCCCAGTCCCACATGCTCTGCCTGAGAACTACTACAGCATTTCTCTTTCTCTTCTGCAGGGCCAGGAAACCATTCCTGGAGAAGAGGAGAAGACGTGCTACCTGAATTATCTGAAAAGGCCTCAGGTGGAGGCAGGGTGAGAAAGGATTTCTGGACAAGTTATGCCTATGAGCTGAGAAGAACAAGTATCCTCCCACTCTTTTCTCTAGGCAAACTGTCTTCCCAAGTTTGCAGTGAGACTGTCAGTCTCCGGTGAATCTGCCCAGAAAGGGACTGCCCAGAGCACTGCCAATCTTCCAGAAAACACCAGGCGGCTTGTGCTCAGCTCCTGATGGGCTTCGGTCTGACACCCCAGCAGAAAGGAAGGCTCCCGAGTAGAAAACAATCCCAACCTACTATCCACTAGTCTGAAAGGTGCTCTAATAATAGATAGCACTCTCTATTTCAAAGCACTTTAATGGACACTAATTAGTCCTTAGGGCATTCCTGAGGCAGGTAGATACCTAAGTATTATTTCTCCTGTTTTACATATGAAATAACTTCATCAGAGATGTTCTGACTTGCTTAAGGTCACCAAATGAGTCACTAAGCTCAGCTCTGAGCAGGTCCCGGCTCCCAGACCTGTGCTCAGACCTCTCAGCCATACCTCTTTCACAAGTGCAAAATCTTCATTTTAAATGTGGAGGGAGAGAGGAAAGAAGATCAAGGAGGGGTGGTAACACGGGGAACAAAATACTCTTGTGGGAAAGGAGCTTCCAGAAGAGTGAGAAAACAGAGCCCTGTATCTACTGAATGCTAGATATTAAATCTGGGGCAAGGAGAGACATGAAAAACACACTCTGATACAAAACTGTAAGAGTTTTTTGTTATATGTTCTCTGTAAGCAGTCACAGCTATTTATTGTGATTCATAACCATTGCTAATGTTGGGAGACGCTCAATTTCTAGCATGACCACGAGTGTTACAGAATGTGCAAGGGTAGCAGTCTTGAATGCACAGAATATAGATGCTAAGCATGTACACGTGAATTACGTGCAAGTTACAAAGTTCCAAACTAGAGACCTTTGTGACTTAAGATACCCTGGTAGGCAAGATCACATCAACCATGAATTTCCTCTCTCTTGGGGAAAGAGCAGCAAATAGTTTCAGCCACCATTTGCCAACAGCTGGAATTCCCAAGATATTAAATGGACACGTGTGCTTAAACCAGCAGCATGATGTATCTATCTCCTGCTGCTTACTCCTCCTGACCAGCGTAGAGCAAGCTGGGCAGACTGTGCCCTAAACATTTTAAGACTCCAAATCTAATACACAAGTTTTTCACATTCCTGAATGCGGCTCCCAGTGATGCCTTCCCTTTCAGCCCTCAGTCCTGCTGCCTCTTTCTGCTCCCCATGACCACACTTGCATCCCTGTGCCTCCGGGCTCCTCCTCTGGCCATGGCTGCTGGGGATCACCAGCATCAAGGTGGCTGCAGCCCTGCGCTCTATCCCAGGGAACTCCTGGCTCCTGGAAACCCGGGATGACCACCACAGGTCACTGGCTGCAGAGCCTCACCTCGTCTGTGCAAGGGAGGGGGATTACCTTTCAATCACTTCTCCCAGGGGAATGGCTATGCTGGCGTGTGCCCACTGCTCCTACGATGTTTCCTCATCAGTAGCATCTCAGCACCAGCCAGGATGGAGGACCCCGCGATGCAGGGTGCTGCATGAACCACTCCTATGCCAGAGAGGTGCTGAGAGCACCACCACACACGGGATCCACATGGAGATGAGGGAGTAACAGCACCGACCACGTTTCCTATTCTGGACACCCTTGTCGGTGCATTTCGGACTCTCAACTAGACAATTAAGTGAACTAGGGCTCTTAGAAAGTGGATGCAGCATGCCGGTCCTCCAGAACGTTCATGAATTGTTTGTGCTAAAAATAGTCTTAATTTTGGCTTCTATAGGATTCAAGGACCAATCCCCAGCAACTATGAGCTATGCAAAACATTACTTATTTTTCAAAGGGAAAAAATTATTTATGCAGTGCATTATCAATCTCAAATGGTGATGTTTAAGCACAAGTTTGATGAACTATATGCAGCATAATACAGCTGCTTTGCATTTTGATTCCTTTATTTATAGACCATGGCAAATTAATAACTCAAAAATGTTGTTTCAGGCAAAGTAATGGACACACAATAAAACTATTCATTTCCTCAAAGGTCACTCTAGGAGAAGCATACATTGTTTAGAAGCCTACCAACAATGCTATTGTTCCAAAGAAAAGTGAAAATATATAATGAGCAGTTAGCGCCTATATCTGCATCGGAGACCCTAAGCTAATTTAAAGTGCAATCTTAAGGCAATCAATCATACTCTAAAATTACTTCATTTTCCAAACTGTTTACACTTTTTAAGTTACAAATCCACTTTCTGCTATTTCAACTCACGATTTACAGCTACAGATTTAGCCTGCCTTGGCTTGCTGCCAACCTCTAGTCATGAGGGAGCTAATGATCTGAACAGATCAGTGTTTTATAATGGAGAAAAGCGCATGTAAATTTCCAGCATGTCTGCAAGTAATCAAGGCATGCTGACTAGAAATGAGGCGGCCTCACATTTATTTTAGGAGAAATATCTTAAAGCCCCACTTTTTATCCAGGCCAACAAGAGAAGGAAAAAAAAAAAAAAAAAAAAAAAATCCTTTTTAAAAGGTACTCCAAGATTATTCCAAATGATTCTAAATGAAACTGCTAGGCAAACAATATGTTAAAGAATAGTACAATAGCTAATTTCCTTTAGTGTTTCTATCTCGACCACATCATATCCTTATCATGGCAAGCTGGAACATGAAACTCTCTAGTTCATGGAATCAAAACACAAGAGTGCTTCATATTACATTATAGAAAAATGAGCCATTCCTTACAAACAAGGTCAGATTTCTGGAATGCCAAAGGTCTACATTTAAACAGAGCTGGGAGGAGGGGAGGCTGGGAGGCTTTGCCCACTCTGCTCTCTACAAAGCGGTGGGAAACTAGACCAGCAATTTAAATTTGTTTTAATTGCCAAAATGGTAGAAGAAGAGAAAGAAGTCTCTTGGGAGATGATACTTAAATTAAGTTTGATCTTTATTGCTTCATTACACTGACATAGCCAAATGATGACTTCGTGTTACTGTACAAATAATGCCTGATCCCCATTTTCTAGCTGAAATAATTATTCTATCATTTTCTGCTTACCATCAACCTACACCCCCTCCCCACGTAGGCAATGAATTGTAGTAGGTTTGGGGGCTGGACTGAGAAAAGTTACACGTTTTCTCCTGTTTTTAAAGGCTACACCATGGAGGCATATTCTAACCAAAAGTGGCTTTAAGAATGGGGCTATAAATATTCTTGTGTCATACTTGATGAAATTCAATCCTTCATGATGGATATTTCTGTTATAACATTATTACATGCCTAAACTCAATTGTATAATTGGATAGGGCCAGAAACAATAAGCTGGCATTGCTTTGTTGCAGTGTACTACACAGCTTTAAAATACCTGTAATCATAAATCAACATAATTATTTGAAGTTCTGTCATGAAGCAGAACAGGGAAAGAAAAATTAAAATAACCAGCTGGTAAAGAATCTCTTTTCACTTTCTAGAAGCTGAAAAGTTTTTACCAGCTTTGGGTCTCACCACCACTCTAACTGGGAAAATCTTTCACCTTTCTAGTTCAGGGAATTATTCAACTTCCATTCACCTCCTCCAGAAAGATTTTGCTTCCTCACAGCACTTGCCTTCCACCAGAAGCAGCAGGGCTGCACCGAGGAACCCCGCTAGCCCACGGCGCAGCAGATGTGTTGGCATTGCAGCCGTTGAGACCAGGGTAGCGGGGAGCTGGGGCTGGAGAGACAAAGGGATCCAAGCCCCCAGCCCCCCAACAGCCGAATGCCTGGTGGGCCATGGATTCAGAGGCCCAGTATCTGCTGTCACGCTAGAAGCCCTAGAAGGAGATTGCTGAAGTTCCTCCTAGCTGTAGATTCTGGGTTGACTGAGCATTTTTCGTCCCGGCTTATTTCTGGTGCTTATGTAAAGAATGATAGATCTTTCTCAAAGATTCCCTTTTGGTCAAGTGAATGATCTTGAAGGCCTCTTCCAGCCAGAACAGTTCTACAATTCTATGAAGTGCTTTATGGGTATCAGAGCTCAGCAGCATATAGAGTTGTGTGTATACACACACACAGAGACACATATACTTGCAGTTTCACCACAGATGACTACATGTACATGCATACAGAATAAATTAGAAAATTACTGTCATGTGATTAAAACCCTTACTTTCTCCAATTCTCACCTTTTAGTCTCACACACCGTGACATCACAAATTGGAGAAGTGGCTGAAAATAGTTAAGACCTGAATTTCCTTGGTCAAAGAGGAAGAAAAAAAAAACCCAACCTTGTATCCAAAAGAATCATCTAAAAAAACCTTTGTAACTGAAAGAAACAAAAAAGGGCAAACAGATTTCGGGAGAAGAGGCAAGTCAGCTAAAGCCCAGCAAACATTTCTAAAAGATAAAACCAAGTAAAAATCAAAAGAGGAAATATAAATAGGTGAGATGAACAATTCCTGAGAACAAGAAAGCATTTGATATCATCAGAGTTGGTGTCACAGGGTGGCTATTAACCAGCATAAACATTCATTTTCAGTTCCACTGAGTCACCCAGAAAAGCTGCCTCTCAAGTAATGAGGCTGATGGAGCCTGAGATCCAGTTCTACTTTTCTTTACTCCAACTTGGAACTGTTGCACAATTACAATACGAAACGTCAGGATATGATAAACAGAACTGAAAAAGGGAAAGAAAACATTTTTTTTTTCCCCTACAAGTCAGGTTCAGTGCTTTTGCCTATTAAAGTAACTAAATATGTTTCTCTCTGAAATCAAAGCCAAAAGGCAGCATGCCAGGCACAGTTAACAGATAAATCAATGTTCCCAAAGGACGGACTTTTTTGTTTTGGGGGGTTTCTGCCTGACAACAATCTTTGTGGTGAGCAAACAGAACACCCACCGCACATCTTGTCAATCTATTCACATGAAATGGGGAAGGAAACGTGAATACTTTTGAAGATCTAGGCACTGTTTGGAAAAACTTCATGTTCTAACCTCCCTGTCAAAGGTCATGGTTTCCATAACTATGAAGTCTGCAGCTATTGTAAAGCCCACTACATATAACGTGTAATGGCAGTTAATTTATCACTAAGGTCATTGTATACTAGCTGGGAGTTTGTAAACTAGAATGAATCACAGGTTTCATTTTTTTTTTTGTCCCTTTCAAACTGGAAGACCTAATAGTTTCCTGTTCCAACATACAAAATAGTATTGCTTCTATAAACCTACTCGGGTCTCCTTGCCAGCAGTTTCCATTTAATTAAACTGACAGCAAAACAGGGCCCTTGTTAATGTGATCCAGACCAGTTTGCCTTCAATGTAAATTCTCAGGCATGAAATTACATCTGAAACAGACACAATAATCCCTCTATATCTTAGTCATAAGTTTAATCTATACTAAAATAACATTTCCTTTGTCTACATTGAAGTCTATTTTAGAATTCAGTGATCTTTTCTTCTTTTCCCAGTTAAAGTTCAGGGAATTATTCAACTTCCATTCACCTTGCAGTCAATTCAGAATTTTCTTCTTGCCTGTAATTTATACATTCATTGTTGGTTTCTAGGTCACAGGTAGCAAAATGAACTTGCATGTGAGAAACCAGATTCGGGACCTACTTCAAACTTTCACTTTCTGGAAACAAAATAGGCTGGTAGCACTATAAAACTAGTTCACAGCTGCTTAGAGCAATCTGACTTGCCTAAGCTAACAGCCTGATCTTTGACACAGATCCTCAGGTCAACTAGCTGTAAAGATGAAAACTGATGAGATTTATAGGTACCGTCAATAAAATGAAGGTAAGGTTGTTTGTCTGGTTAATGACCCATAATATTTCACTCTCTTCTAGTTGTTCTCATCAGTGCTCAACCGATGCACTAATTCCTACAAGAACAGAATATGCAAAACAATAGTTACTTATTGCAGGGTAACCACAGCGTTCGTGGTGAGCGACTCAGTAAATTCCAGGGTGCATTTCTGCCAGATGCAAGTGAGATGAGAATTTCTGAGTAACACAAAGCATTTCGTTCTTGGCCCACAGGCTGCCTTCTCCTGCACCAACACCAGGGCAAGCCGGGGGATGCTACAGTCCTCCCTCAAATCCAGGCTGCAATATCAGAGGGCTTTGAAAAACACAGAGGGACAGTATCCAGAGGAAAAAAAAAATCTGGAAAAGTCACTATTAGTAGGGGAAGGGCAAATAACCAATATTTTCTTACTCAAGCCAGTGCAGGCCACAGCGAGGACCAAACTGTCACTGCCAAGCCACACCTTTCTACTTGATAGGATGAAAAAGCTTTATCCCTGTCAGTTAAACAGTGATTGAAAAAAATGCTCTCCCAAACTCCCAACCTCACAGGCAAGTCCAGGAATGATACTGGAGAAACTGCTCTTCTTTGCTGCTCTGCGGATTCCTGACTGGAATGGATGTACTGGAAGAGTACATCACCTGAGCAGTGTGGCAACAGGTCTCCAAGCTCAACAGGAATTACACAACACTTAAGTCAGCAACATGGTATGATACATCTGGATGTTAATTTTGAGAAACTGTGGCAGGATGGCCTGAGCTTCAGAGTGCCTAGCAGTGACTGTCACCAGAACATTTTGATTCTGAAAAGGAAAATCGAGTCCGGTACGTGTTAAAAAAAACAAAAACCAAAAAACATTTCTTCTGATGCCAGCCATATAGGTAAGAGAGCTGTTTTAAAAGGAAAGCTTGAAGCCATTCTGAAGACAGATTTTGGGTGAAGTTTTAACACCATCATATCTTCACAAAAAGCTGTAGAGATGAGTTTAGACAAGTACCTGAAGCCCTTGTCTTCTGTCCAAAGTGAGAGATGAAATGGTGTAAGAGAAAGAGCTGCAAAGGAACCTCCAGGAAAAAAGGAACAAAAAGACAGCCTGCTCCAAGAGATGGCACCTCTGTTATCCTTGCTAGACCTGGTCATCTCACACTGCCAATGTCAAAAACTGCTTCCATTCAGATGAGTAATTCCCTTTTCTTGTTTACAGACTTGAGCTCAACACCTGTAGTTGTTAACAACCTGTTAGTTGTTGCTGTCGCTACTCCTCCAAGGAGCCTCGCGTCCTATTTTGGTTTGAGCAAGCTGGCTAGTGATCTGACTGGGACATGGAGGTGGTAGGAAATCTGTATGGATAGGTGGGGCAAAGATCTGTAAGGCACACACAAAACTCCAGTCCTATGTGCAATCCACATGGACAAACTCTGAAATAAAGGAGCAACAAAATAGAAACTGCAGTCCCATTTTTAATATGAACACCACCCCATTCTGTCACGTCTTGATAATCCCCAGTGATGAAGACAAAGTGCCCTGTCAGTGACATCAAGCTCAAAACGTTCCTTGCACTCAATATATGGTGGGACTGGGCCCAAGGACCTCTGTTTCTTGCGATCTTGTGCTCCAACTGAAGATGCTATGACCGTAAGAGGCATAAGTGACAAAACACTGTAAAAAATGGAGAGAAAACTGAACCACGGTGTATTTTCCAAGTTCCTACTCACCCAACTAAACATTTGCAAAACCTGAGTTATGTGTCCAACCAAAACACCTGCTGCCCAGGAAATGTTACATGACTAAGTAAGAAATTTGCCACATGCCCAGTGAGGTATAAATGATGCCTTTAGACAAATGCACTCAATGTTTTCAGAGCCTGGACAATAACATTTCCAAGCACTGTTGTCACAAACTTCCTCTTTAAATAAGAACTTTAATTTCATTGTTTTCCTAAAAAAGCAGAAAGTGAAGTGCTTATTTAAGAAAACCAGCCATACACTGAGCAGTCTGACATTCTTGGGGGGAAAAATAAAGGAAAATTTCATTTCTGCAGCAGAAGACCAGGGATCAGTCATTACCACAATCAGAAATCACTACAGGTCCTTCTGGCAACTGCTCTTCTGCTTTGTTGTTCGTAAAGGTCTCATTTTAGAAAACAACACTTAACAAGTGTTCTTCTCATGAAAAGTACATAAATATTTTCTTACTTTTATATGGACTTTGACTAAAAGATGATGAGGGAGGAAGGATCTAATACAGAATAGTAGCCTTTCTTCATCTCCGGTTGTTCAGCATCATCTCCCTGTGCTTCCCCAAGCCAAGGGAGATGGCACAGAGGTACATCTTTGTAAAATCACCACACACAACTGGCCAGAGATGAGGGAATGACTTACATGGATTTGCTGATGTGTCTGATCAGTGAAAAGTCTCTAAACAAGGCAGAGAAGCTACTGATAGAGTTTCTGCTGCGAAGAGTGAAAAATGCTCCTATTCCAGTTGTGCAAATATGCTGGGCTCATGTTATCAAACACATGAATTCCTGTCCACACTCTGTCCTGCACACGCTGCCGTCAAAATAGCAGGGACAAAACTGGCCTCATTTCCTGGATATTTCATATAGACCTAAATGTTCTGAAGTATGTTGTCAGGGAATATATTTTAAGGCTGCTATGCTCACATCTGATCTCCTACTCTAGGCTTTTAAGATATTAAACAGGCTTTACCCAATAAATCTCGTGTTTTGTGCCTTGGAATCACATGGTATCTGAAATCACCAAGGGCTAAATCCTGCACCATTCACATTCATTATATGCAAGTCAGAGGGCCCAGGTCTAAAAAACAAAGTAAAAACTGAGCACCAACCTTCCCTACAGTCCTTCCCCCCCTGCGAGGAAGGCTAAAACAAAACAAACAAACAAAAAACTCCCAACAAACAAGCCACACACACCAAAAAATGCCAGTGGCAAGGTAGAGAAGCAGCTCTTACTGCTATCTCCGGCAGTCCCCATCACTACTCCCATTCCAGCTTTGTGCCACCTCTCCCTTGCTCCATACCAGCAGGATCAAAGCTGGAGGTCACAGTGGAGCACAGCTTTGGCACTGACCTTCTCACGCATCCCAGGCCAGCCTGAAGCCTACAGAAAATGGCACTGACCACCCAAAACACGAGTGGGATGATTGTCCCCGAGGCTCTTTCCTGTTGAGGGATATAATGTTTGGGTAGGATAAACAAAGCAGCTCAGAAGTTTTCCACAAAGGCTCACAGGACTCGATTTTCCTGCCACTCACACTGCTGCAAGGTTTGCTAGCGAGAGTCACGGCAGCAAGCATAAGCCCGTGGTACAACAGTGAATGGTTACCACAAGAAAAACAAAAAGCTCCTTGAAGTTCTCCCTACCTGAGCTGGAAGGCTCCCTAAGGGAGAAGCAGAGCAGGCAGCTGACAGGGCTGACTGCCTCTCAAGGGAATGAGCCCCCCTGCCCTCATACCCCTGCTGAAATACCCAGAGCCTACCGTACAAAAAACCCACAGGATCTAATCTTTGATGGTTTACAACAGCACAAAGACAACACATAAACCCCACTGGAGAAACATTGTGGGAAATGCGCCAGCATTCCCTTTGGACATGAAGCCTTTTTTAGCCAAACCACTATGATTTTTTTCAGTGACTCATACAAATGGATTCTGGATTAAGGTTTAAAAATGGGATATTTTGTCTTCTGCTCCTAAGGTTCACCTCAAGGCACGTGAATGAAAAAATAGCAGTAAGAATATTAGGCTGGGCTTACATTCACCAACAGACACTAAATAAGGAGCTACTAAATTTGTAAGGCTTAGCTGAAGTTTCAACTATATAATTCTGAAAATGCAATTCCTCCTCAAGTTGGGCTGCGCAAGGCTCATAAAACTATAAAAAGATACTTTGTCCCTAAAGATTGCAAGAAGCTAATCATTAGCCACCCGTTTATAGTGTTTACCTTTTTATTACGTTATTATGCTATTTTTCCTTCGCAAGGACCTACTCCTTATTTCTACCATATGGGGAACAAAAAAGACCCGCTGCCTCTAGGCAAAGTGTTTTTAAAGACAAAGACATTTGCCAAATTAAAAACAAACATACAAACAAAGTGTACATAAATTTCTGTTCGACTACTGTTGGGCATCTGGAACAGCACCCATTTTCTTTGGAAAAATTTTCTTCTAGTTTTTTTTTTTTTAATACAAATGACAGTAAAATATGTACCCAGCAGCAAATTGAGGGAACTAAATTTAAAACGCGCTTTCAGACCTCTCTTTTTTTTTTTTCTTTTTCTTTTTAACTTCTCTTTTCCAAGGCGAGAGGGCAGGAGGGAGCTTGTACCAACGTTCTGAAGTACTGTAAGTTCTTTTGCCTTTTAACAGAAATATGTAAACAAGGTGTATGACTGTAGGGTAATGTTCTAGTCACAAAGCATTCAAGAGCCAGACTGAAGCTATTTAAAGAATGGAGTATTCAATTCCTGAGGCCAGATGCTAGTATAAATATGAAACTATGTTCACACTGCCGATTAAATTATTTTTAGTTTCTGTATTTGAACTGCCAAAATTATTTGGGTTGGCTTTTTGGTTTGGGGTTTTTTTTTTGGTTTGGTTTGTTTGGTGTTTTTTGGTTTTTTTGGTTTTTTTTTTTTACTGTACCATAGAACTTATGGGGCCACATTTACTATGTATCTGAACAAGACAATTAAAAACACAAGTGCAAGAGGACTTTTTCAGCTATTTTCTCTGTGCAACAAAATTAGAAGTGTATAGTGACAAACTCAGCCACGAGTAAGGGTCATTCTGGGAGTAAGAAAACTAAAAATAAATATGGAGCTGAAGCATTCAAAATTCTTGCAACAGATTTTTATACTACCTTATCATTTGATTTTCATCCCACAAAGCTTTTAGTCTGGAAATACTTGGTGTGAAAGAAAAGTGGAGACTGTGGTTATAAAATAATTAAAGAGCAAAGCATGCATTAAGATTGCATTACACCATCTACTGGGTTTGCCACGAGAGCTCACACAGGTATTGCTAAGAATATCAAGTTGAAGTCACTAGTAACTAACTAAAACAAATAATCAACAATCCCATGACCTTGCAATGGCAAAAACATGCATGAATTCAAGAGAGAAAGATGGTGAAATAAACTGGCAGCGATCGAAGCAAATTCAGGCTCGGTGACCAGCTGCCTGAGGATCTATCACGGACACACACTAAAGCCTACAAGTCACCCACAAGGCTGCCAAGGACCCCTTCTTGCTCATGACCTGTTGTTATTTTTTTGGTCCTGTAATTATCTTCTCTTTGCTTCATCAGCTGACGAAGATGGAAGGTCCAGAATGTATCTCAAGGACATGATTCATCTGCTGGTATCAGGGAGTTAAGTTTCCCAAGTCAGAAAAAGTAAAACAGGAACTGCGTGGAGAGACGTCAACCAAGCCATCAACCCTTCCCACTGCCAATACCACAGATGTCCTAGAAGGCCTGGATGGGCAGCCAGGAGCGTAAAACTGCGAGAAGAAAAGCTTGCAGCTTGGTCAGTCGAGAGACCTCCTGCAACACTAAGGAATGTGGAATTACTGAGCAGACTTGCTCTGCACCACGCTGAACGTGCGTATTTTGCCAATGACTTAGAAGAAGGATGAGGCCAGTAACACCGTGCAGCTGGCTGGGGGAAGATGCTAGGAGGGGAAGGGGTCCTGCAGTGCCGAGGCTGTAACCCATCTAATATTGAGATGTGTGAATCGACACGAAGTACCTGTGGAGATGTTGTCACTGCCCCGATTCAGGAAGGCAGGGGACACCAGGCTTAATTACAAACAGGTGATGTGGGACATGCTGAAAGCTGAACATGCTCTTGAATATCACATCAGGTTTAGCCCCGGTTCCTAATTAACTGTGCTTATCAGGCACGGATCCGGTATCACAACAGCGAAGCCTCCTTTCGGTGGACAGGCTGACAGTCCCAGCCTTCCCTGGATATTTACAACATGCTTTTAAAATGCATTAGCCCGTGCTTTAAATAAACCTGGGACCGGAACATCTGGGCTTTGGTTGTTTTGTTTCTTAGTAATAAAAAGTGGAAAAAAAAAAAAAAAAAGCAGCTGCGGATAAAAATGTTCAGGAACACAGCAGCTACCTTGTCATCCTTTACCTCTTTTCCCTTCACTTAGCCTCATTCACAGGAGCAGAACAGGACATAGGGGAACTTGGAGAACAAGAGGGAACGTTTCCCACCTTTTTTCTTAAAATTAGATTTGTTATAGGAGCCTTGACTCGTACAACACGTGGAGATCTATTCCACTCATGACACACATGCATAACTCCCCTTGGCACTAATGGGAATGACGAACGTGTTGCGAGAGGAGAATTGCCCCCTAAACCTGCAGGAGTGTGAACAAGGTTGTAAATATTATCTCAAGGTTCTGGTAACATTAGAAACCAGCCTAGCGAATTTCTCAGGGTTTATTATGATATCACCAAATCCCCTCCATGTATTTATAGCCTTGTAATTCACAATTATTCTGGGTCCATAAATGTTTTTGGCATCTGAATGTAGAACCGATACTATTATTTCACATATTATGGTACTGTCTGTGAATGCTAAATTTATTCCAGCAGAGACTCATAGAGTTCATTCATCAGATATTTTATGCTACTGTTCTTTTAATGATTCATTTATCCTTAGTAATATTTGTATTCTGAAGTGTGGTGTCTCCAGCCGACAGCACAATGTTCTGCTGAATTATCTTTTTCTTTCACAGCATAACAAAGTAGAGCACAGTCAAATTGAAGATGGCCTTTAGTACACTGTCAGAACAATACTGCTTACCAAGCATATCCAGACACATCTCTCAAACCACATGTAATGCTCTGGCTGCCAACATGCTCATAAAGTCATTAACCGGCATCTTAAAATGAGGGTGTGATACATGTATTTAAATGTTCAGGAAAATCAAATGTGTGCTCTTCTAGAAGCTCATTTTGAATTTCAGCTCCTACATGTATCAATTATGCAGCAGATGTAAAAATTCACATTGATTTTTCACAAGCTGCTAAAATATACTCCTGCTAAAATAATACACATTATCTGTCACTAACAAAAGCTTCTTTATGGCGTTTACTGTTTGTCCTTCACAATGTAACAGCACAGGAGAGACCTGAGCTGAAGGTTTATGGTACTGAGGATTCATTTTCACAAGCAAATTATTATTAGCAGTAAAATGAAGAAGGAACTTATTTTACATGGTGCAGATTTTACTAAATGAAGTAAATAAAGGTTATGCCACAATGGTCTCCAATACAAAACCTACCCAGTGACTTATGATTCATGCTGTTACATTTTTTAAATATACGCCTTCTCTATCACCCACTCCCACAAACTGCACTCCAATTTATACACCTACTGGGTTTAACCATTCCTTTCCCAAACACCCTCCTCTATCAGTGGTCTCGTCATACAAGGACCACCAAGCCACCAAAGAGAAGCGTGAACCAAATTAACCTCAATAGATTAAGCAGGCAGAATATTGATACCAAAAGTCTTAAAGCTCAGTTTAAGAAAGGCATGGATGCCAGAACCAGAGTCTTCTCCTGTGTACCCATACAGACCCTCCTGATGCTCACAAAGGTGGCTGATCACACAGTGCTGTGGGAGATCCCTGGGCTGCCCCTGTTGGGAAGGCAGGTTTGCTACTGCCCACTCAGCCGCTGGAGCCAAGCCCCTTCCCACGCTCTCGTCCAACACCTTCCTTTTCTTTGTAGCCTACCTATCTCCCACCAGCCTTTGCCTGCCCAAGCAAAGCTCCACCTTAGCAAGCTGAGGGCTTGTCACATCATCTCCTGTTGCTGAGGTCTCCATCAATGCTGACACAGCCGGTCACTGGCATTACAGCCCCATCTAGCTTGGGGGGGTAGCTCAACTTTTGCTCCTGCGTGCTTCTGTCCTAGCAAATCATTTTGTGTAAAGAGGAGGAGAACGAGCAAGTCTCCTCCTTCATCTTCAGATGCACGAAGGATGCTTCCTCTGACAAACTCCCATGGCACAAGATGGGTCATCTATAAGAAGATGAAGATTGTATCTCAGAGAACAAGCACTGTAAGAACTCACAAGCAGTCAGAACTGGCCTAAGATATTTTGGAAGACGGACGATGACAGGCCAGGCATGTCACATTGTGCCTGGAATCAAAAGGCAGGTCATCTCCCTGCCTGTGGGAGTAACCAAGAGCAACCTGGAAGAGGAACTTGGAGGGAAGGTGGTGAATAAGTCAAGTATGGCTTTTCTCCTCCCCCCTGGAAGGGAACTTACACACAGATCTGGCCATGGTGTCAACAGCACCCACAGAAAAGCCTGAGCATTTCAGCACAGCAGCACAGGTCACAAGCCAGAGTAATTCCTGAGCTGGCAGCTTCAACTTGATTAAGAGAGTGCTCGGAGTCAAAGATGACCAAAGGACTCCAAGCCCTGGACTCTGGCAGTGCAGAACTGCAGCATAGGAAAGCAGCCAGGCAGGAAAAGGAGGACATCCTCGGGGCCCACCCAACTCTACCACAAAGTTATAAAGGTGCTCAGTTTACAGATCTCAGTACTCAGCCAGTTTTTGTCTGGCTGTGTGGAAAGGATACAAGTCAGGAAAAAGGCATCAACGATCTACGAGGGACCAACAGCTCTAACCAGCAACCATGGCACACAGAGGAGACCACTGATCACCTCCCTCCACAGTCCTGGGCAGGGGAAGCGCTGGGACACAAAACAATAGACATCCCAAACTGGGTCTCCCCTGGGACCCAGAAACAATATGGGCAGGGACGGAAACTAGAGGGAAAGCTGGGGAAAAAACCCAGCACCCTCTAAATGCAAAAGATTAAAAAAGAAAGGAAAAAAAAAAAAAAAGAAAGAAAAAGGAAAAAAAAAAAGAAAAGGCAGACATTGAGATAAAGTCAGATTCAGAGCACAGCAGCACTGCACCAGGAGGCACACGTTTCCAGTTACTGGAACAAAACCTCGTGGTCAGTAAGAATTAAATGCAAGATCCAACAGTGACTAGAAGGGAAAAAATCCTGGAGAGCAGACACATGTGGGTTATTACACAGCCTGGCAAGGTCAATCTCAGTGCTAAAAACAGACAAAAATAAAAAAAGCCGTCAAACATTTTTAAAGGGACACTGTCCCACACTGGCCGCTTTGACACCATCTGTGTCTGAACAGTCCTTATTTTTTATCTACTTATTTTGTAATTATGTAGGCTACTCCTGTTGAAACCAGAGCCTGCAACAAAACTCTTATTGACGGTGCAAACTGCTGCAACTTCAGCTTTAGGAGAATGCGGTGGGGCAGTTCCTTCTAGCTTCACAAGGCAGTAAAATTTAACTCTTCCTCCTCTCATTCTGTAGCAGCGATTCCTTCCCTGATGCTTCTGAACAGACCCGAATTGCAAATGGTTTGTGCTCTACACCAACGACAAAGTGCCCTGTCATACCAATGCCTAACTGAAAACGCTGACACGGTGACAACCGCTATCAGCACAGTCCTGATAATCACGTTGTAGGAATTGGGGGGAGGGAGGGCAGGCACTGAGATTTAGGGGCTACCTAGAGAGAAGTTAGGTGGGCTTTATGTTTACATTTCTTGTCAGATCTTCCACATTTCAAAGAACAAAATGCTCACCTCCTCAATTCTCAGGATCAACACTACCACCTCCCTTTAGGAGAGCTGAAAGGCGGGTCAAAGTTTAAGAAGCAATCCAAATTTCATCTCTTTGATAAGGTACGCTTGGAGTTTGAGATGTGTGGTCTTCAAACTCCTTTCAAGAGCCACAAACATATGAGGCTCAACACAATCCAGTGGTGAATAAAAGGGCTTCCATAGCCAGGGCTGCGTATTAAAATGTTTCTGTCACCCCCATATGCTTCCTCTGTAATGAAGTAGGCTGTCCCCAGAGAAAGGAAGAAATTAACAGCACTTAAATCATCCTGGCGTTGCTCGGGCAAACACATGGCCTCGGGAAGGACCAGGTGGCTACAGAAAACCTCTCAAGGACCCCACCAACCTTCCCCCTGTGAGGCAGGGGAGAGCAGCAGTGGCTCGAGAGAGGGGCAAGTGAGGAGGGGGAGCCCCAGAATGCTACTGAAGCTAGCGTTGCTTCCAGGAGAAACCATGTCATTATGGCAGGATTATTGGGGGTACACCACACCTAACAATGGCATCACCTTGCAGTACTTAAAAGGCAACCAGCAACTGAACCCAACAAGCCAACAAGTATTATTAGCTATCTTAAACCAACCGGTTGACAAATAATAAAATAAACATTTATCTTGCCCTCTTCACACAGGAACAGACAAAACTGTCTGTCTGCTCAGCACCTCAGGTTATCTCCAATCCCAAACATGTTAAGGCAGCAACTGGATGTTAGGAAGAATTTCTTCACCACGAGGGTGATGAGACACTGGAACAGGCTGCCCAGAGAGCTGGTGGAAGCCCCATCTCTGGAAGTTTTTAAGTCCAGGCTGGATGGGGCTGTGAGCAACCTGCTCTAGTGGGAGGTGTCCCTGCCATTGGCAGGGGGGTTGGGACTGGATGATCTTTAAGGTCCCTTCCAACCCTGACGATTCTATGATTCTATGAATTAATCCAAAAGAAGATGTCCAACCAAAGGAAACATTCCTGCTCCCTGGCCCCTCTAAACAGCAATCCTGCCAACACAGCTCTGCAGCCCACCTGGGCTCTCCTTCCACTGCAGCGGTGCTGGCATGTGCTGGGAGATGCAAAAACACAAGAGCAAATGCCAGGCCACAGTCTTTTTTCCCCCAAGGGAGCCGTCCTCCTCCACTCAGGCTCCATGGAGCACAGCAGACAAGTCATGTAATAGCCTCATCTACAGCAAAAGAGCTGTATCAATTGGGCTGGTTAAAATGAGTTAGAGAGATCACTCCGACCCGTGAGACAAAAAACAACAGAGTGCACAAGGGCAGGGAGGGGAAAATGGGATAATGGGACACTTACAGGAGCTTTAGCAAGATCAAAATGGTGT
Organism: Megaceryle torquata; assembly: GCA_024611175.1. Taxonomy (NCBI): domain Eukaryota; kingdom Metazoa; phylum Chordata; class Aves; order Coraciiformes; family Cerylidae; genus Megaceryle; species Megaceryle torquata. The sequence continues at coordinate 70,556 of JANIJG010009916.1, forward strand.
TCAGCTGGGACATGGGGACAAGAAGGCATGGGGAAGAGGCAAAGAGAGCAGACAAGCAGGGAAGGAGGGGAGGGGAAGAGAGCTAGAGGCATGACTTAGACAGAAAGTATCCAAAGTAGCTGTACTTTGAATAGCTAACAATTAGTTGGTCAGAAAATTATTGCATAAGTTAAGCCAGGCAGGCCTGAATTCAGCAGCACATGACAAACAATGAAAAAGGAGAGTCGGCGTCAGTTCAGAAGTCACCGCAAGTGTCTGAGCACGCTACGGCTGCAGATTATCACTTTTGATAATATTATGGTTTGACAACATTACCATTTGATAATCTTCACGTGGAGAAGACATAGCCTGTTGGAAGGCTACTGGCAAGTGAAATTAGAAGGACCATGCAACAGCCCAGCACCCATTGGGGCCGGGCACCGTGTCTGCTTGGGCGCCGAGAGGTCGGCACCTTCCTGCAAGACAGCTCATCCCCACTCTGCTTTCCCTCCCAAGCTCCCTGCAATCTGCCACAGATCGGCTAATTTATATGGGAACCCGAGGTGCAACGATGAGCTGGGATCTCCTGGGTGAAGCTATGCAAATTATGAGATGGGTAAGGAAGAGAAGGAAGTGAGAGGGTGAGCCAGTCATGCCGCATCCAGCCCCTGCTCAGCAAGCTCTGCTGGAGGGTTCAGAAGAGCTACGTAGGGAACAACTGATGGAAGACCACCTATGAACTAGAAAAGGGTGACTGCTAAGATACAAATGCCAGCTAGAAGCAGCACTCGATTTTCCTGGATTTCACAAAGATCCTGACTCTCCACCCCCAAGGGCATGACTCTACCCCCCAAAGCAATGAAGGACAGGACAGGACGGATGGCTAAATTTTCTTTGTTTAGGTCCACTGAGGGGGAACCCAAACAAGCAGCAACTGCAGCAAAAACCCCTTCAGTAAGCACCAGAACTTGCTCAATCCCATTACTAACACTGCCAGTGCAGGAATGGGAGTGCCCACCACACAGCAACCTCAACCATCCAGTTTGGCATGACAAAGACTCCTAAAGGACAGATAAAATGAGTGGCCACAGCAGTCTGGGGGACAAACCCTGACAGACCTGTGAGCCAGAGGGATGCAGATTGCCCAGCCAAGGCGGCAGCCGCCCCACCGCCCCAGCCCAGTGCAGGCACTGGGGCCATTTGCTCCTTGGCTAAACCCAGCTAACCAAAACCAGCAGAGATGGTGAGTGCTAAATTCAGTCATTTTCCCCTCAGTCTCTTCTCTCCATTTCAGATCTGACTCCTCTATCTTTTATTTCTTTTTCTAAAGACACATTTAGAGATGAAACCATTCATAACTGCCTATCCACAGACAGTTTGTGGCAGCATAATTGACAATGAGTCTGCTGCAAAAATGAAAATGCTGTTTTAATAACCTTGGCCTAAAATACATTCTGTTGTATGCCTCAAAGGGTTTCAATAAAAAAATCAACCTGTAGAGACATATTTTCTTGGCTTAAACAACAATCCAAAGCATATAAATGTAGTCCAACTATAATGACATATTTATAGGCCAATAAAGCTTACACTGCAGCTTTCATACTTCACTTAAAAGAAGTCTGTAAGAAGCAGTGTTATATAAAATAATTCGAATTTTTTTTTTTTTTCAAACTGTAGCCCAAGGAATACAAATATGCAACTTTGCCATATTTAACTGAGACTGTTTACATTGCTTAGTTGCTAAAAATTTTGTAAAATGAAATAATTCCTCATTTGGTGACTTCCCACTGGCTTACCAAATATGGGTACACAAGTCCATTTATTACAAAGAAAAATCCCCTAAATAATTCTGAAGACAAAAATAAACAACTAGCGGCCTTAGTAGTGAATGATTTAATCAGACCAATTCTTCTGGAAAAACAGGTTCTCATGTTCATTATGAATAATACATTCCTGTGCAACTCTATTTTTATATGCTGCATTGTTGTTATTCTTTATTTTTCTCAACATTTGAAAGAAATATTCAGAAAGCTATAAATAGTCCTAAGACGTAAACTGCTAGCATTCAGTATTGACATATTTGTAGAAAAGGATGGGATGTATAACAGAAATATCTCAACAGGCAGAAAGAAATAATTCTCAAAAATCATTTTTCAGGCTGAAATCTTGAAGCTCACCAAAAAAAAAAAAAAAAAGCCATTGCTAGATCTGTTATTTAATACAGTCCTAAGGAAAGGTTCTGCATAATTCACTAGTGATAAAAGCAATGGTGTTTTACAGAAATAAAACCAGTTTCTGTAGGAAAGAAAGGCAAAGAGAAATGAAAAACAGAAGAAATAAGAGAAAAGAGACCGGAGGACAAAAAGGGAAGAAAAGAGAA